>JAUKWC010031097.1:0-58931 GCA_032356245.1 Endocladia muricata | reverse complement strand
ATTAGGGTTTGGGGATAGGAGGGGATGGAAAGTGCTTGCGAACTACTTGAAAACACACCTGATTGTGCAGGATAAAAGTTTCTGCGTTATTAGCCTGCAAAGAGGGCTCATTTTGCTGGTAATGCTCTGTATGTTATGAGAGGCTGAACCAGAAGGTAAATTTATTGGAAAAAGTCGGCCATTACCAGCTCTCGAACTATGTACATGTCATGTTTTGAGGCGATCTTCAGACCCGCACGAGTCCTACGTGAGCGACCATGTACAGTATGACACAACTTACAATCGATTAACATAGTAGCAGTTTGCGCTTGTCGAAAACAATATAAAACTTAAATACAGCTCCACAGAGTGAAACGACCTTCACTTCGTGTACTGTCAAAACATCAAATCAAAAAGCCAGTGGCAGGTTCTGCTGATTTCAATGTAGATGAATACACGACGTATTGTACTCTTTGAAAAGTTTCATACGGTCATGGTCAATACACATTGTTCAGCATCATGAGAAGCAATTATGATCCCGTGAAGATGGTCCTTGCCACAGATCGACATAATTTCCTATCGACAATCTCAGCATCCTATTTTCTGTTCTAAAGGCAGCTTGCTGTGCTCCTTGGCTTACAATAGGATGGCTTCGCAGAGTTACTGTTGCACATCTGAACTCGTGGGCGTGCTTTTCATCTAGAATGTAAATGCAACGCTTCGGTTTTGCTCTGCTTTCATTCGTCTGCAATTGAGCGTGAGATGCTTGATTTTAAAAATATAAGTTTAGAACTCAAACGCTATTAGGAGGAAACAAAGTCACACGATGCAAACATAACCATTCGACAAGAAAAAGGTGTGCAGCTGGGTAGACATACTGTCATAATTTCTCCTCATTCTTTATCGCGCTGAATCGGACCCTCTATCATTATACGAATGTAATTGACAGTTTCGTACAAAAATTGGTTGATACGGACGCCCCTTCCCCAGGACTTCTAGTCAAGGTCGCAGCCCCACCTGTCGAAACGTCTGGGTGTACACGACAGCAAGTCTCTTTCACAAGATCCCTAATATGCTGTCCTCTAACATTCTTTCCATACCAGCTGGATCAGACTATACCGTCTGCAGTACGCCAATAGAGCAGATGTGGAATTTCCTCAGGGCCTAACTCGCTTTAGGGCCAAGGATTGCTATTATTGGAGCCTATTGACCTTCAGCACATGGTGAAATCACTAACGGAATGCAGAGTGCGTGTTCCCAAATATCCATGTCCATGAACGTGAGGGACGTATCCAGCAGCCGTCTGCTTTCTGAAACAAGGCAGGTTTGAAATTCTCCGAGCCTGGGCGAAAATAAACTTGAATCATACTTCAAGCGGACGTACGCATTGGACATTAACTACAGTCCCAGGTGTGCGAACAGTTCTGTAGCATGCACAAAGTCGATTGCAACCTGCTGGAAGTCTGCTATTGGTACGAGATATAAAATGGTTCTTCTGCACAGATATTAGGAAAGACGACGATACCGGGTGCGTCGTTCATGGTCACTCATATAGAAACCTAGATCACCTTCATATTACGCCCAGAATTCGTTTGAAAAAATACTTGTTTGCAAAGCTCTTGCAGTCGCTTTTATTATACATGCCTCTTTTTGCAGGAGATGCATAGCATTGCCTAGTCTGAGGGAAGAAGCAATCATGTAACTTATCGTTTATGACCGCATGCAATTGTTCAAGGCGCCAATCGGAAGTGACTCCGCCTTTGCTCCAGGAGTGGTCGGAATCAGAAAGAAATCTGAGTCCAGCGCAACAAGGAAGAAAGGTACACGTCGGTGTGATCTGTTAGTTCGGCCCCTGGTTTCAGATAGCAGTTTTATGTCCGTTGTTGCTATTCCTTTTCTTCTGCCACCAGCGGCGAAGTACTGGTCCGCTTATTATATTCAGTACATGCGTGCCCTTTCGAAAGGAGGCAAAAAACGTAGACGATGGTATGCGAAACAGGTACAGAATGTAATTTTATTCGAAATGGGAGTATTGTGTCTCTGAAATTATCTAGACTAAACTTTGCGCAGGTTGGCCGGACCCTATTACATACTAGCCTCCAGCTAGAATCTATCGGGTATTCGATTTTGACTCCTCTGAGGCCAGCTGACATCTGGCCTCATATGAGGTCAAATTGCCTCATATGAGGACAAATTTCGCGAAGATATTAAAGTATCAAGGAGACGTCCACTTCTGCTCTTCTTAATATCTACTTGACGGTCTTTGAGTTCTCTATTCTGGCAGAGTGAGCTGTAGAAAAACGCAGCGAACTTTTTGCGCAGTCAGACTTTTAGTGCAACGGAGTAGGGTACCCTTTGTTTTGACATCATAGAAGGGGGTGAGATAAATGGCTCGAACAACAACTAGCATATTCACCGTACGTATCATATATTTTTCATACTTTTTCGGTGGTCAGTTGGCCTCATATGAGGCCAGAGTTGACCTTATATGAAGCAAAACTCAATGTCCAATAGACACTAGTTTTTGTACGTGTAATGTACCTCGCCTCCTACGGTATGACAACGGGAGGTTGTAAACTCCATTACAATCAAGCTCTGACTGCGCCAAAAGCCCGATGTGTATTTTCAAAGCTGCACTCTATCCAAATATAATACTCAAAGAGCTTCAATTTGACAACGTAAACAGCAAAAGTGGACGCCTTCTTGACCCTTTAACATCTCCGCGAACTTTGACTTCATATGCGACAATCTGGCCTCATAGGGTGTCAAATTTCGAACAGATATACAAGAGTGACCGAAACGTCCAGCCCAGCTGTGCTTGGTGACTGCTAAAAGCTCTGGTGGTATTCTGCCTGAATGGGTTGGGGCCCCTGCACAACTAAAAGTACTTAACGCGTAGAGTATGTGTGAGTACGACAGAGTCTGCAGTTCTGCAATGTGATATCAGCCAAAGTCTTGAGTTAATTTTTATCGCAGTGCAGCTATCATTTTCATCATACGTATTGTGCAACATGTATCGTTTATTGCCGGTCAACTGGCCTCATAGAAGGTCGAGCCTGACTTCACACTGTATCGTCTAGTGTCTAGTGGAAGTTTGACCTCATATGTGGCCAAGTTTCAAGTTGAAATATGAAATCATTAGGAATATTTTCTAAATTTTCCTTTTTGCTCGAGCTATGCCCCGTAGTATTGACAGTTCCGAAAGGCTAGAGCTATCCAACTCCACCAACAGCAGGAGCGGAAATTCCATCGAATATCCCGACGCGTCCTTAATTTCCAAAAACCATGTCTCGCACTTCCGGCCCGCGGTGCATCGTTGGATGGCGAGTTCATAGTCGCACTCGCCTTGTAGCCTCCGACTCCAGTTTTCAGCAGATGTCTGGTGTCGACTGGAAGGTCAAGAAAGTCTCTGGAGCGGTGAGAGATGTCAACAAGTCCAAGGCCAACGGCAGAAATGTCACGAGTATCAACGTCAGCTAGGAGCTTGTCGATGGTATCGCGGTGATGTTACTAGGGCTGATAAACATCAAGGAAGGAGAGAGTCCGGAAAACATCGCTGAAACAGAAATCCCAATTGCTCCTCACAGCTCTGGGCAGTTGGGAAACAAGCCAAGCAGTTACGAATTGGGTGTTGACATCGACCTCGTCAAACCCATAGATGGAGAAAGTCACGGTGTTACAAGGAGCACAAACGAAGATGCATCTGGCCCGGTCGTTGGGGTCAATGGTACAGTGTGGAATCGTGCTGAAGTCACACTAGAAATGAATGGCTTCACTTGCACGAAGCCTTGGAAGGTCATCGGTCCTATTGACGAGACTGTACCTGAGAGCAACTACCCTGCATCACTGAATCCATTCGACTACTTCATTTGGATGTTTCCGCAGCGTTATTTGAATTGCATAGTTGTGTGGACGAACAGAAAACCGGAAAACAAGTACTTCGAGACAAGCAAAGGTGAAAGTTTACGTTTTTCCGGGAATCTGGTCCTGGTGACAAGACGCCAGTTCAGCAGTCGTCGCACATTGTGGAACAGCACCAAGAGCAGCAAACACTTTTCATCTGCGCGTTTTAGTGACATAATGTGTCGTAACTGTTTCGAGCAGCTCCGCACGTTCATTGAACTTACTGGGGCCTTGAGGCAGCGCTGATATTACCTCTTTGTTTCTGGAATTGGATGCAGAACTTCACTGAGTGCAGTGCGAGGGCAACTGATATCCTGGATTTACTACACATTTTGCAGTTCCATGCGTAGTAGTACTACACCCAGAGTTCCACCAGGTGGACGTCCTAGTCAAGTACTACTAAACTTGGACTGCCACCAAGCGGACGTCCTGGTCTAGTATTACTAGACTCGGACTTCCACCAAGTGGAAGTCCGGGTCCAGTATTACTAAAATCGGACTGTCACCAAGTGGAAGTCCAGGTCTAGGGGCACTCAACTTCGAACTGTACTTTTCGCACGTCCTGGCCGAGTAATACTAGTTGATATTTTTACGGCCTGTGGAAGTCTAGGATGCAGTTGTACTGCACAGCGTACTACGACGTGTGGAAGTTCATTCTTAGTTTTACTGCTCTACAACTGCACTTTTCGCAGTTCCGAATGCAGTATTGCTATATTCGAGAGTGCGAAAATTGTAGCTGCGCATCGCACTTACTGAAACTAAACTGAAAGTTCAGTGCGCGCGGCGAACATCCGGTCTCGTTCTATTACATTTCTGTACTGCTACATGAATAGTCCTTCTAGAGTACTTGGACGGACCTACGTTTTCACCATCATGCCCCACAATCAGCCCTATCCCTCCCCCTTTGCACCTCTAATGAGCCACATTCTTTGCATTGCATAACATTCCACAAGTTTCGCGAGTCGTCAACGACGCCACCCATCCCGCCCTTCTTCCTTTCCACTTTGTACACGACACTCCACCACCAGCCGCAATCCCGCACACTCTCCAACTCCAACAGCCCGCACTTCAAGCGTAGCATCGCACTCTACCTGCAGCAGGCCGCACTAATTGCCTCGCGTTGCACAGCACACGTCTCACCACTCTTCAACGACGCCTCCCATTCCGCCCACCTTCCCTTACAGTTGGCACACCCCACCCCGCCATCACCCGCACTCCCTCACCCTCTCCACCTCCAACCGCCCGCACTTACCTCATCGCATTGCAAATCACACGCCTCGCAACTCCGCAACGACGTCTCCCATCCCGTCCACTTTCCCTTCTAGTTTGTACACCACACCCCACCATCTCCCGACATCCCTCACGCTCTCCACTTCCAAAAGCCCGCACTCCCCGCATCGCATCGCATACCAGGCATCTCGCCACCTTTTCATGGACGTCTCCCGTCCCGCCCGAGCCCTTCGCGACCATCCGAATACCGTTTTGAATACGCGCTGGTTACCTGTCCACGCCGTCGCACCACAAGAAGAAACCGTCGCTCAATGCTTTTTGTTGACGGCAGGGTACCTTTGAAGATTTGACTAGGTGGCGTCCCGCGTTGCTGCGGTTTGAATGGGGCATGTGGTAGGTTCTTGTGTTCCACAGTTTTGCCGCCGTGCTTTGAAATTACCCTAGACTGTACGAAAGTTTGAAAATCATTCAACTAGGGACAGTACAGTATCACTGCTTTTCGATTCTCACCTCTCGTTGTAGTAGCCGTCAGCGAATGCATGATGCTCTCTTGTCGACACAGTCAAAAGTGTGCATGTGTGTGGAATGGCTGGCCCCGTCTTCCACCTTCACCACTCCCGGGTCACGAGACTTGTGCAAAATTTTGTAAACGTGGGAGTGCTCGCGAGCGGACCTACCGTCTTATACTTCGTGAAAACAAGAAGATAGCTCCACTCGTGGAAAAAAATATACCTCGCAGCTGTCCTACTCCACCCCTCAGCCCTTCTCCTTGCAGCCATCTTCGTCAGCACTCAATATGCGCTGCAGATTTCGGCACTGCGTCTACTCGTCTTCCGACGCGTACTCCCTTTCCAAACACGATCAACAGTGTCACTTTCGAAGAAACCGACTGGCCGAGCTCGTCCTTACTTCAACGCAAGGTTTACCCGCCCCAGAACCTCCTGTCCACAACGATGAAAACGTCTTTTCTGATGAGGCTCCGGCGTCTCTTCTTCCCTTGCTCCCATTTCTGTGTCACCCTGATGCAGAACCGATCACAAGTAAGACCGACGTTCCCACACAATCTATCGCAGTTTCTCTTGCCGAAGTCGAGAGGACTGCGCGCCCGCGCACGGGTGAAGAGGTAATGTCTATCCGGTGGGATCCTGACTTCTCTCTCGCGCGCTTTAGAGACCGCATTCGCTCCTCACAAGAGTGTTGCTCCCTCACAATTGCTGTTGTCGAGAAGAAGCTACACCATCAGGGCTTCTCCGCAACTCGTGTGTTCGACCACAGCCGTACGTCCTTCGAAAGTGCCTACTTCCGGGACCCTGTCGAGATCCTGCGATAGCCAGTAGGGCAAGCTAACGCAAAGTCTTGCTAGTTTCGCCCATGTGGTGATCCCCTTCAGAGTGAAACAGTTCTCATTGCGCATCCCCGGTAGACTGACGTGCTCCGACGAGGTTGTTAAGACCTCAAGGAAGACGTCGTCAGCAGCGAGCTCGAGTGTGTCATCTGGGACACCGGGACGTCGGGGACCCACTCGTTTGTAGGTTGCAGACAATTCTAAACCGGGGAATCCGCCAGTACACTTGAGAATAGCACACTAGTTGCCTATCCTGTGTATTTAACTTGCCTCGACCTGACTCCCGCTTTCAGCCGACGCTGCATAATGTCCCGGCACACTGTCTTTGGTTACCCTCCTGTCCAGCTCTTCCCCACCGTGGACGACAGAGACTTTGACATCCTTCCAACTTCTTCGACTACTCGTGCACCAGACACCAACACCTCCATACTACACTGCGCCTTGCATTCTCTGCTATCGCCTCTGTATGAAGAAGCTCTCGTAGGCTTCACTTGCTGAGGTGCGTACCATCGTCTCTGGAAATGTAAAACAGTCCTCCCCAGCTACTCTTGCGTCATACCCTAGGCGAAGGACATCATCGGCACTCGACCAGGCTGTGAAACCAGCCAGCCCTGCCACCGTTGCGAAGTACCCTCTAGTCTTCTAACTTCGTCTCCATCATTACCGCCGCGCGTCAAACAGTTCACCAGCCAACTTCGCAGAGAAGTGGCCGACCTCGAGGCCGACCCCGCTGCTCATGCATTGCTGGGCAGACCGGCTCAGGTAAGAGCTGGCAGAGCACAGGCACAACAAACAATCGCCAATTCCTCCATGCGGAGGTCGCGATCCTTTCTGGAAACATACCCCCTCCTTCTGTCCAATTCTCATGTCAACATGTACGCCATTTTCGGTTTCGAACCGCTGCACAACTTGTACCTCGGCATCTCCAAGCTAATCAAGACCTGCATATTTCTTAGGCTCGACTCCCCTGTCCTACTCACAGCGCAAGCTTCCACCGGCAACAGGCGGAAACAGTTCAGAACCACCCGCACAGCTCTCCTTCGCGGAGTCAAAACAGTTTTGGCTGCCATTGAGAGGTACCTCTACGTTCCTGGCCTACACGTCGACTTCCCCGCCTCCGAAAATGGAAGTCTCCTCAATGGACTCTACACAACTGAAGGTGTCCGCGGCATGCTGGAGGGCAAACAATACAATTCTGCTGAAATGGTCTTTCCAATCATCGCAGGAATCATAGACCGTTGCTGTGATGAAGCTGACTTCGCGGCCCTCGCGTGTATTTGCGGTCAGTACTCAGACATTCTAATACTTACCTCGAGACAGGCAGTAAAGAAGCACGGGAGCTTCGCCGATGTTGAAAACCTTGAGGACCGTGTCAGCAAGTTTAAAGCCTCGATGTTCCACATCTTTGGAGACCATCACCCGACCAGACTCAAGACTGTCAAGTTCCATCTCCTCATCCACCTTGCAGATAGCGTCCGCAACTTTGGAGGCCTACAACATTTAGATTCCGGTGTTTGTGAACACGCTCACACTGCATTCAAGCAAGATTACCGCCGCACCTCCAAGCGAAGGGCAACAGCTATGGACGAAACCGTCCACCGAATCCAGCATTCCGAAAACCTTGCAGCCGTTCGATTTCAAGAGGGCTCCGTCTCCCAATCGCGTCGCCTCACAACCCTGCGCAGGAACCTAAACAGCAGGCACGGCGCGCGTCTTGTCAGGGAAGGCTTCAGAATGTACCTCCGGGAACTCCCTTACTTGAGGACCTTCGCGATGCCGCCTGCCGGAAACGAAGAAGGCCGTCTCACTGCCGCGATGCTCCTATCGCTACGCTGAGAAGCTCCCGACGTCTGCATCGATCTTCTTGTCCACCTTGGTGATCAGGGCACCAGTGTGCTGCTGGGCCTTGTTCGCGCCGAGCATCTCCAGCAACATTCGATCAACACATGTGACACTCTCCAAATTCCTATTGTGAAAAGCGATGTCGTTCTCGCCCGCTTCGGTCCTTGCGTCAACGACTATGATCCCGACCTGAATGTCAGTTGACTCGACCGAATACGGAAATATGTTCTTCAGCGCGTTTATGCAAATAGCAGCTCCGGCCCGACGAAACGGCAGCGATTTAGCTTCGTGCACCTGGCCGCTGACGACGAAAAACTCACACAGACTGTATGCGTGGCCCCGGTTTTGTCTCTCTTCAATATGCATGACCGTGAACCATTGCAACCTACCGAGTATGCCTTCGTTCGGTACATCGAGTGTATTCCACCAATTGACGCTATTGATGACACTGTGCAATGCGTTTGCTTGCGGTCGTCTACAGGTGAGAATGTAAATCGCACACAAAATCACGTCCCGCTCCCAGAGATGCAGCGATGAGGGCCAAACAAGCTCTTGAATCTCCCCGGTTTGGCTTGTGCAAGGCCTCTGCCATCCTTGGGACTGCTCACGTGGTGCGGTCAAGTTTCCACATCCCCCTTCTCACTTCTCGGCTCCACGGGCTCTACCATCGCTTCTACAAAACCAGGTTCTAAACAGACCGTGATGCATGGCCAGTTCTACCAGAACCATCTCCTCCCACGAACATGCCATTATCTCTGCCCTAGAAGTAAACACACGACGAAACTACAATCCGTTTACCTAGCTCACAGCAAACAAGTATGATTTACTTCCTCCTCTCTCTTCTGTGCGTCGACAGCGACTCGTCGTGTACTCCAAGAAAAGCGCGCGGGGGAGAATCCAAAGTTGTTGGGGGAGTCCGTGACAGGCCAGACGCGCCATTGCAAAGCTCATACGGTCCGTCGCTTGAGTCTACACGTGCAACGTAGCAGTCGGGAACAGCGCCAAGCATACTGGAGGTGTTGTCCCACAACCCCCTCTCCCGTACCGCCGCAATAAATTCGTTTGCTAAAGTCACCTTCACCACTTTTGTGGCTACTCGAGGGGCGCCTGCTAACAAACCCTCGCCATCCTCTTCACCAGACCGTTTCGTCCCCTCAGTCACCGCCTCACACAACGGCACCTCAACATTAGAACCATACCGAAACATCTCTTGCTGAACAATGCCGCATAAAACACTGCAAATGCGGCATAGTATCTCCGCGGTTGCAAAGGGCAGGTACTTTGAAAACGTCTGGCTGGAAGTGTCTTAGCGTTGGCCACCACGGCGCGCATGATGCTGCTGGCAGGATACCGCTGTTGTCAGCCAGGCGATTAGGCGTGCGAACTGCATGATAGACCCGTACGCGGACATCCCGTCCTGTTGAGCTCGGTATCCTCGAAACTAGTACAGGATGTGTCTCCCCAAAGAGTTTCGAAACAGTACTTCACCCTCCTCAAAATCACACACCTCCTCCGGTACAGAGTAATCACCGCACGCTAGATCCCCGGCCTTGCTGAGTCGCCACCATAAGAAGTCTAGAGTCCCTTGCTTTCCTTCCGAGCTCATCAGCTTCACCCGCGCTTCAAGCGCCTGAGATGAGGGCTCCGCACGCTCTCTGCTCGATACAAACATGGTCTTCCACGACATCAAGAAGAAATACCCAAGGCATTCGAACAGCTTGACCCTAGCGTTTCTCTTCGGTGCGCTCATCACATCAGAGATTGTCTGCCTCATCCTTACACATAGAGCATAGTCTGTTGAAACAGCCCCCTCGCACTCGCGGTGGGATCCGGCACCCAAGAACAAGGATGAGCAGTTCCCGGTGCCAAGCTTTGCACGCAACATTCCAACCAGAGCCGTCGCCTCTTCGCAGTAGGAACGCGTGTAATACTCCTTACGATTGGCAAGAACCATCGGTGGAATCGGCACGACACCCTCCAAGCAATCCGCGGAAAGCTCCCCTACCACGCACAGCTCTCTGTGACCCGCCAAGTTCCGGACTGGAACAGAACTTGTTGGGTTGAGCTGAGCAGTTTTGTTGTGGCACAATTGCACAATTCGCTTCTCGATGGTCTTGCCGGCACCTATGTACTTTGCCTCCACTTGTGTCGTACGCTTGCGGCTCTGACCACGTCCAGTTCTGGCGGGCGGGGTGGCTTGCTGGGTGACACCAGAAAACCTGCATGCCACGCGTACGCTCTTGTTCTCCTCCTTGACATCCTTGAATTCGGGTTATAGTCGCAGGAACTCGGGAAGCGTTTCTTTAGTCGTCACCGGCCCCTCAAGAAGCTCTTGCTCGATCTGCCGTACCTTCTCGTTGTAGTCGTTGACCCTTGTCTTCAGACCAGCAATCTCTTGCTCCTGTGCCATGACCTGGTTCGTCTGCTCAGCAAGCATTCTTTGTAGCTCTTGCATCTGCTCACGAAAAACCGATTGTGAACGAGCTACAGCGGAAGTCTCGACCCTTGACCGTGACGGCATGGGCAGAGGTGGAGACGAAAACGGTCTCACCCTCAATGCACCAGGAGGACACAGATTCGCACGACTAGTTAGCCCTGCTCCACGCCGGATGTGAGACCACACAGGGTCGGCAATGCCGGGAGTGCGGACGCGCGAAGTGGACGTAATTCCGGCTCGCACGGTGAAGCTGGCTGTGCTCAAGCTGTAGTCAGATTGAATAGACGCACGACAAGGGGGCATCTGGTTGGCAGCACGCCCTGGTGGAACTGCCAGTGTTTGAGGAGCACCGTGAGTTGCCAGAACAATGACATTATTGGTTTGCTCACCTTCTGGACCAGACAGCGACGACGCCGTCGTTGTCTTGGGCTGCACAACCCCTGTTAGCCTGCCCGCTGGGTGCTGCTGAGTTGCATTAACCTCGCGGTTCGGTGCAGTCACAGAAACAGGCGCACCCGGGGCACCATCGTCCCCCTCCTGCTGCTTGTGGGTGCGCTTGCGAGACCGTTGCATCGAGACAGCCCTTCTCGTCCTTCTGGTCTGTGGAGCCATCGATGTAGAGCTGCGCGACAAGCAGGACAGGACAGACGGAGGCTCAGTGAAACGAACAAGTTCAGAAATTATGTCCCGGTTGTTGTGAACTGAGCAGGATAACTCGCCGCTAGCAGCCACCGCTGGTAGTGCGGTACTTGTAAAGTCATGCACACGCGGAGAGTGACTGCGGACGTTTGAAGTCACATAAACGTCAACAGTAGGAATGGAAG
The DNA here is from genome assembly GCA_032356245.1 of Endocladia muricata. NCBI lineage: Eukaryota > Rhodophyta > Florideophyceae > Gigartinales > Endocladiaceae > Endocladia > Endocladia muricata. Next base: position 47,372 of record JAUKWC010031097.1, on the reverse strand, counting down.
CAGGGGCTCAGGGCCTGCAATTGGCTACTCCAGAAAGTGACGAAAACTCAGACCTGGGTGGTGTCACTAGTGACGGGGGTTGAGATCTACACATGTGAAAATACATCGGCATCTGAATATTGTATTTCTGATTAAAATTCGTACATCCTTCTGCTCATGTGTGTTCACATCTGTAGATCTCAGCACCTGTCACTAGTGACACCCCCCGGGTCTAAGTTTTCCCTCCTTCTCAAACCTCTTTTTCCTGCTAAAGCGGCGCCAAAATCGCCCACTTTTTGGGGTCACCTTTCTGGTCGCTGAGCCCAAGTGTTTCCCAACCTCCGACATGTGCCTTGCTCGCCCGAAACTGGATCTCAAACTGGCAAGTAGTGTTTAAGTTTCTTTATCTGCACGCTACATTGGAAGATCCTCTTACGCTCTTATGAGCCAAACTCATCCCAGTAGTTTGTGAACAGCTCCCCGCCCTTCAGAGTCTCACGAGTTGCAAGGACCGTAAAGGTGTTCAGTAAACGTAGAGCTCTCTGCGACAATTCTCCTCGGTCCTCGTAAAATTCCACATGTGTGTCTCGCGCTTTAGAAGTACCTCTATATAGCTCCTTTTCGTCCCCAGGCAAGTACCGGGCGTCATTCACAAATCCAGCCACACAAAACAGTGCCGGTGCAATGTACACCTCATGCCTTGGGCCTTCACGGGACTCCGCCCGCCTCTTCACGAGAAGGGCTACCCGGTTGAAAAGTCCTTTGTCTACGCCCTAAATTCCAGCTCCGTAGATCTTCGTCTTCTCCGGCTTGCGTTCACGCAGGTCTGCGTAAAGGAGCGTCCCATTGAAGGCGAGGATCGACTGCGCTCTCGCGAAGACCGCGTCCGCAAACACCCTGAGTCCCAAACCTTCGTATTTGAAAGTCGACGGACGCACTACCGCACACCTCTCCATCGTTTCAGACCCCTGTAATGTTGGCGGGTCTTGCGTGTCCAGCAGGGCGTGGTACTTCGCCGGCCAGTTGTCCGCCGACGCCCGTGAATAGCACAGGGAAGGCATTGGATCCCCGGCGTAGTTCGCGATAATCCGGACTATGTCGTCCGGTAGACATCGATACCGGGTACGCCCAGCAGAAGCATACGCCGGGTTGCTCTGCCTCCCTGCAGACACGTTCCGTTGCACGCCGGCCAAATTTTTTGGGGCAAGCCCCACAACCCGCGGAGGGCCACCAATGTCGCATGAGGTGCTCACAACGCTTTCGCAAAACCCCTTCACCAAGCGCGGAAGAGCTTGACTGACGCAGTTGTCGTCGTTGTTGCACCCCACGAAATGGCGATATTTCGGAAGCGCTAGGCATGCTTCTGCAGTCGCGCAAGTACCACTCAACAGGACCACCATAAGGTCTCCCGGTTTCGAATACGGCAACACCAGGGCGCTCATATGCTTGTCGCTCTTCTGTTTAGGTCGAAGCAACTTCACGCACCTCTCTCGGTCAGGTCTCCTCACCGCCTCACCGGGCTCCGACCGCTGGATTCCATCCATACAGTTCGTTCAGGCTGCGTGGGAAGACTGCAGATACCCGTCGGTTTGGTAGCAGACCCGAGCGAACTGCACTTCAAGCGGCACATTCCTCCGCCAGAAATGAGCAGCCCACTGTGTGGCAGAGGCGTGGCCATATCGCTCTATACCCAGGTTTTGCGTGTAGTGACCTGGAGCTCCGACGTGGACCATCGGCTGCTCCTCGAGGTCAAACACGAAGTCTTCCCGCCGCCTCCCCTTCGACGTACCTGCCTCTTCACTCGCCTCGTCGTACATCTTTCGGCTGTAACGCCTGACGCGCGAAAGCCACATGCCGAATTGTAGACCAATACAGAAAATGATTTGAAGGCCAGTTTGAGCAAGCAGTTCGTCGACTATTGGGATGGAGGCGTCCATATCCTTATGGGTGAAGACATCATGGGCAGACTTGCCCGCACCCCGCTCGCTTCTGGTGTTGAACGTAGGGTCCATCAGCACCACTTGAAACGTTTCCTCGAGGCACTGGCTCGAGATGTCGGCGTGATGATCGAGGAGGTCGTGGAATGTGCAGCTGTGGATATGGCATTCCGACTTCACGACCCTGAGCAACTACGCGAGAAGGCCGCTCGACGGATTCTCCTCGCGGAGCGACTCTTCCGACACCTCTTCCGGCGGTGGAGACGGGCTACAGCGGCTGGCTGGTTCTGGTGCTTCATGAAGGGGATATTTGGGCTCGGGCGCCAATGTGTTGAGAATGGACGGGAAAGCGGGACTAGCTTGTCCCGTACGACTGTGTGCCACAACATCCTTGCTTCGTTTTCGCTACCATGCAGGTTCAGCTCCATCTTCTCTTTCAGCCGGGAAGGCGAAGAACAAGGAGGCTGCGCGGATGGTCTCCCACTGGGCGTGGTGCTCGACAGCGTCACGCGTCGACGACAACGCGGTCTGGTGTCTTCCGAATCGGCATCCAACAGCTTCGAGCACAACTCCATAGCCTCTGATCAGGTACAATTATCTTCAGGCCCCTCACGCTGAAGCCCCAAAGCCTCCCGGGTATCCCCGCCCAAGTCCGCGAAGACTCTTGGCAAGTGGTCATCGCGCCACTCAAAGCGGTCCACAAACGGCCAGTTGCTGCCGTGCTTCACTTCGTACAAAGTTTCGTTTGTAATGATGGGTTGCAAGCTTGACAAGATCAGACTGGTAACCGCCCGCATTGCCGCATCCTTCTCAGCAGCTCGCACCCAAGCTACAGTACTGCTCGTGCTCTCCTCCACACTTGCCGCGCCATTACTTTGCAGCGTGGTCTCCTGCGTGATGGGCGCAAAGCCATCAGCGCGTGACATCAGAGCCACAAAGTGCTGAACACGCTGACGAAACAGAAGGTATGGTCCGACTTACGCCTCGCACTCCGAAACTCTCACTGCCTTGCCAGCTTCGTTCATGCCGGAGTTAGTAGCTGCACAGAAAACGTGAGACGATTTCCAGTTTGAAATTTCTTCCTCACAGCGCATACATCTCTGCTGCCCGGCTTCGAGTGGCATACGTTGCTCGCGTTGATGAGCATGAAAACCTCGAAGGTTCTAGGGCGGCCAACAGAGAAGGTTCCTGGCAGAACTACTTCCTGAACCTCGCTGACTCTAGAGGGAATAAACGTGGTGCCAATAGTAAGGGACATCCCGTAGTTCACCTTGCTCAGGGCCATATCCGCAATCTACGCAACCCTCTTGTATTTTCGAGTCATCGACACGATTGACAGCGCTGCGCGCACCATCTGCTTCACTTGCTCGCTGCCGAGACCGCGAGAGACCGGGTCGTTGCTCTCGATTGAAGTGCGGAAGTCGCCGCCAGGCTCGCGCTGCTTGCTCTTCACTGCGGCAATTTCCTTGATTGCAATTGAGACCTCGTCGTCTGCTGCAAGGGCAGAGTGCACGACGGCAGACGTGTCGAACTTCATGAATTCAAACTTCGCGTCAACATCGGATGAGGAGAGAACGGCAATGAAGGTAGGCAAGCACACGCCGGCTGCCCCGGGCCGGCTGAGCTCAGTCGGCGCCATGGTTGCAGAGCGGTGAGGAACGAAAGAGAGAAAGAAGACCAAGAATGACGGGGATGCAAGGAGGAAGGAGTAGAGCGTTATAAGCGAAGCAAGGAAAACCACGTGGATCGAAGTATCGGGAGGAGAGACGAGGACCAAGCAAGGAAAGCAGGGGAGACCCCGTCGATAAACCGGTATCAGTGGCGCCACGCATCTCTGCAGTTCAAGTAGAGCCCGTGGGAGGTTCTAGAATACCGCAGTTATGCCGCCGTACCTTGGAAAGACTGTACACAGTACGAAAATTTAAAACCCTTGCTAGTACGGACATTACAGTATCACAGCTTTTCGAATCGCACCTCTCGTTGTTGTAGCCGCCAGCAGATGCATGATATTCTTTCGTCGACACATCTAGTAGCGTGCGTGTGTGTCGAACGGCAGGCTCCATCTTCCACCTTGACCACTCCCGCGTGCACGAGGCCTGCAGTAGGTTTCATGACCGCGGGAGTGCTCGCGAGTGGACCTACCGTCTTGTCCTTCGTGAAAAAAACAAGACGACTCCACCCGTGGAAAACATCATACCTTGCAGCTCTCCCACTCCTCCACTTAGCCCTTCTCCTTGCAGCCATCTTCGTCAGCCCTCGATATGCGCTGCAAATTTCGGCACGGCGTCTACTCGTCTTCCGACGCGTACTCCCTTCCCAAACACGAGCAACAGTGTCACTTTCGAGCATACCGACCGACCGAGCTCGTCCCCATTTCTCCGCAAGGTTGACTAGGCCCAGAACCTCTTCTCCACTACGATGGCAATTTATATTCTCATGAAGTTCAGGCGCCGCTGGTTTCTTTGGCGCCATTTCTGTGTCATCCATACGCAGAACCGACCAGAAGCAAGACTAACCCCCTCATACAATCTATCGTACATCCTCTTCCCGAAGTACAGAGGAGTGCAGGCCCGCGCACAGTTGAAGAGATCATCTCTATGCGGAGGGATATTGACTCCTCTCTTGCTCGCTTTGGAGACCGCATTCGCCGCTGACAGAAGTATCGCTCCTTTGCACTCGCTGTCATTGAGAAGGAGCTTCACCATGAGGTCCTCTACGGTACTCGTGTGTTGGACCGAATGGGTACGTCCTTCGGAATTGCCTACTTCCGGGACCCTGCCGAGATCCTGCGAGAGCTATTAGCGCAAGCTAACACACAGTCCTGGTACATCCTCCCATATGGTGACCCTGCGCAGAGCGACACGGATCTCTTCGCGCAACCCCGGCAGGCTAACGTCCATCCGCGAGTTTCTCAAAAACTCAAGAAAGAAGTCGTCGGTAGCGTGCTCGAGGGTGTCACCTGGGACATCGGGACGTCGGGGACCCACCCGTCTGTTGGTTGCATATAGATCTATACGGATAAATCCGCTACTACACTTAAGAACAGCGCCCTCGTTGCTTATCCCGTGCATCTCACTCTCCTCAACTTCACTGCCACTATCCGCCGATGCTGCATAATGACGCGCCATACTGTTGTTGGCTATCTTCCTGTCCAGCTCTTCACCATCGTGGACAACAGAGACTTCGGCGTCCTTCCACCTTCTTCGACTACTCGCACACCACACATCGGAACCTCCATACTACACTCCTCCCTGCACTCTCTGCTATCGCCTGTGTATGAAAAAGCCCTAGTAGACCTCACTTGCTCAGATGCCTACCCTCGTCTCTGGAAATGTCACCCTCTCCTCACCAGCTACTGTTGCATCATACCTGAGGCGAAGCATATCATTGGCAATCCATCACGCACAAAAACCAGCCAACCCTGCCATCGTTGCGACGTACCATCAATTCTCTTCACTTCGTCCGCCTCATTCTCGCCACGCGCCGTGCAGTCCACCATCCATATTCGCAGAAAAGTGGCCAACATCGAGGCCGACCGCGCTGCTGATGCCTTGCTGGGCAGGCCGGGTCAGGCACCAGCTGGCACCTAACAGGCGCAACAAAACCTGGCTATCTCCTCCCTGGGGAGGTTGCGAACCACTCTGGAGATATGCCCCCTACTTTCGTCCAATTCTTGTCTCGACGTGTCCTCCATTTTCGGTTTCGAACCGTTGCAAAACCTCTATCTCGGCATCTCCAAGCTATTCGAGACCTGCATATTTCTTAGGCTTCACCCCCCCGTTCTATTGACAGGACAAGCTTCCAACGTCAACAGTCGGGAGCAGTTCAGAACCATCCGCACTGCTCTCCTTCGTGGAGTCGACTCGGTTCTGACTGCCATTCAGAGGAACTTCTACGTTCCCGGCCTACACGTCGACTTCTCCGCCTCCGAAAAGTGCAGCCACTTGAACAGACTCTACACAAATAGAGGAGTCCGCAAACATGCCGGAGGCCAGACACTACAAGTACGTTGACGAGGTCTTTCCAATTATCGCAGGAATCATAGACCGTTGCTGTGATGAGGCTGACTGAGCGTGTCTCGCATCTATTTGCGGTCAGTACTCAGACATCTTAAACCTCGATTTGAGACAGGGATTAGAGAAGCACTGGAGCTTCGACGGAGCTCATAACCTAAAGGACCGTGTCAATAAGTTGAAAGCCTCCATACTCCACATCTTTGGGGATCACGACCCGACCAGGCTCAAGACCCTCAAGTTTCATCTCCTCGCCCACCCTCTAGATGACATCCATAAATTGGAAGTCCTACGACAGCTAGATCCCGGTGTTCAAGATCACGCTCACACTGCATTCAAGTAAGACTACCTTCGCACCTCCAAGCGAATGGCAACAGTCAGGGTCGAAACCGTCCGCATAATCCATTACTCCACAAACCTTGCCGGCGTTCGAACTCAACTCGTCTCTGTCACACAGTTGCGTCGCGTCACAACCCCGCGTAGGAATCTGACCGACAAGCACGGGGCGCGTATCGTAAGGGAAGGCTTTAGAATATACCTCGACGAACTCGCTCACGTGAGAGCCCTCGCCATGCCGCCCCTCAGAAACGATGAAGGCCGCCCTACAGCCGCGATGCTGTAATCACTACGCCGAAACGCTCGCGACATCTGTATCGACCTCCTTGTTCACTTTTTTGACCGGAGCACCACTATGCTGCCCAAACCTATCTCCGTCGAGCTTCTCCCGCAATATTCGGTGCACACACGTGATACTCTGCAAATTACTATCGTGAAAAGTGTTCAAGTTCTCGGTGGTTTCTGTGCTCCTGTCAATGATTATGATCCCGACCTGTATATCATTCGACTCAACCCAATGCAGAAATATGTCATTCAGCGCGTATATGCAAATAGCACGTTCGGCTCGACGAAATGGCACCGATGAAGTTTCGTGCTCCCGGCCACTGACGACGAGGAAGAGACAGACACTGCATGGGTGCCACAGGTTACATCTCTCTTCCCTATGCATGACTGTGAATCACGGCAGCCTACCGAGTATGGCTTCGTTCGGTACATGGATTGTATTGCACCAATCGACGCTGTTGATGACACTTTGCAATGCGTTTGCTAGCGGAGGTCTGCGGATGAGAATGTAAATCGCACAAAAAAATCAGTCCAGCTCCCAGAGATGCAGCGACGAGGGACTCAAGCTCTTGCTTCTCCCTGCGTTGGTCTGTGCAAGGCCCCTGCTATCCTTGGGACTGCTCACGTGGTGCGGTCAAATTTCCACATCCTCCCTTTCACTCCTCAGCTCGAGTGCCTCTTCCACCGCTTCTACGTAAACGATTTCTGCAGAGACCCCGATGTACGGCCAGTGCTACCTAAATCATCTCCTCCAACGGACACGCAATTTTCTCTTCAATAGAATTAACCACACAAGAATACTGCGATCCACATAGTGAGCTACCAACAGACATATACACCTGCCTCCCTTCTCTCTCTTCTGTGCGTCGACAGTCAGTAGTCCTCTCCTCCGACAACAGCACGTGGGGAAGAATCCAGCGTTGTGGCCGGCGTCCGTGACAGGCCAGATGCGCCATTGCAAAGTTCATACGGTCCATCGCTTGAGTCTGCACGTGCAATGTAGCAATCGGCAACACCGCCAAGCATACTGGAGATGTTGTACGAAAAACATGTCTTCCGTACCGCCACAGAAACTTTGTTCTCTGAACCCATCTTGACGACGTTTGTGGCTCCTCCACGGGCGCCTCCGAAGAAATCCACGCCATCCTCTTCCCTAGATCGTTCCGTCCCCTCCATCACCGACTCACACAACGCGCCCTCACCCGTAGAAACATACCGAATTATCCATTGCGGAACAATGCGGCATCAAACGCTGCAACCGCTGCATAATATCTGCGCGGTTGTGAAGGGAAAGTGCTTCGAAAATGTCAGGCTGTAAGTGCGTTGGCGCTGCCTGCCACGGATCTCAGCATACTGCATGCAGGATACCACTATTGCAAGCCAGGCGTCCGCGCGTGCAAGTTGCACGATGGACCCGTACGCGGACGCTCCATCCTGTTGAGTATGGTACCCTCGGAACTAGTACAAGACATGCATCCCCGAACAGTTTCCAAATAGTACGTCGCCCTCCTCAAGATCACACACCTCCTTCGGTACAAAGTAATCACCTTATGCTAGATCCTCGGCCTTGCTGAGTCGCCACCACGCGAAGTATGGAGTCCCTTGCTCCCCTTCTGAACTCGTCAGTGTCACCCGCGCTTGAGGTGCGTGAGATAAGGGCGCAGCTCGCTCTCTCTCAGATACAGACGTGGTCTTCCGCCACATCAAGAAGACATACCCAAGCCGTCAGAACAGCTGGACCCTAGCGTTTCTCTCTCGCTCGCTCATCACGCCAGAGATTATCTGCCTCATTCTTTTACATAGACCATAGTCTGTTGCGACAGCCCCCTCGCACTCGCAGCGGGATTCCGCGTCCAAAAACAAGGATCATCAGTTCCCACTGGCAAGCTCTGCACGCACCATTCCGACCAGAGTCGTCAACTCATCATCGTACGAACGCGTATGTTACTCATCACGATGTGCAAAAACCATCGGTGGAATCGGCATGACACCGTCTAGGCCGTTCGCTGAAAGCTTCCTCCCCACGCACCGCTCACTGCAACCACTCCAGCTCCAGACTGCAACAGATTTTTTTGGATCCAGCTCAGTTGTCTCGCGGTGGCGTCATTGCAGAATCTGCTTCTCGATAGGCATGGCGACACCTATGTACTTTGCCCCCACTCGCATCATACGGTTGCGACCCTCACCACGTTTAGTTCCGGCACGCGGTTTGGCCTGCTGGGTGCCATTGGAAATCCCACGGGCCACGCATAGGTTCTTATTCTCCTGCCTGACACCCTTCAATTCGGCTTATAGTCGCAGGAACTCGGAAAGTATTGTCTTAGTGGTCACCCGCATCTCATGAAGCTTTTCATCGGCCTGGCGCAGCTTTGCCTTGTAGTCGTTGACCCTAGTCTTGAAACCAGCAATCTCTGGCTCCTGCGCCTTCACCTTGGTCGTCTGCTTGGCAAGAATCGTTTGCGGCTCTTCTCCTTGCTCACGCGAGATCGATTGTGAGCGAGCTGCAGCGGAAGTCTCGACCGTTGTTCGGGACGGCATGGGCTGAGGTGGAGATCAAGAGGGTCCGACCCCTGATGCACAAGGGGGACGCAGGGTCGGACGATCATTTTGCCCCGGTGCGCAGCGGATTTGCAACCACATAGGGGTGACAATCCCAAGCGTGCGGACGCGTGAAGCGAACGCAACTCCGGCCCGGGCGTTGAAGCTGGCTTTGCTCGAGCTGCAGTCAGATTGGACAGATGCACGACAAGCAAGCATTTGGTTGGCAGCACGCCTTGGAGTAGCTCCGACTGTTAAAGCAGCACCGTGGGTCACCAGAACAGTGCCACCTTCGGCATGGTCACCTTCTGAGCTAAACAGAGACGGCGGCGGCGTTGTCTCTGGCTACATACCCCCTATTAACCTCTATGCCGGGTGCCGCTGAGTTGCATCGCTCTCGCGGGGCGGTGCAGCTACAGCGAGAGGCGCAGCCGAGGGAGCATTCTCCCCCTCTTGCTGCCCTTGGGTCCGCTTGCGAGATCCTTGCATCGGAACGACCCTTTCCGTCCTTCTCGCCGGCGAAGCCATCGATGTAGAGCTGCGCCACAGGCAGGATAAGACCGGCGGAGGCTTGGTGAGAAGAACAAGTTCGGAAACTACACTGTTCTTGTGAAGTTAGCAGTACAGGTCACCGCAAGCATCTATCACTGGTAGTGAGGCCATTGTAAAGTCATGCACACGCGGAGAGTGCATGCTGGTGTTTAAAGTATCACCAGCGTCAATGGCAAGACTGGAAGCAGGGGCTGAGGGCATGCAAATGGGCAGTCTAGAAACCAACAAAAGCCCAGACTTGGGGGGCGTCACTAATGACTTGGGCGGACATATGCACATGCGAAAATATGTGGGCAGATGGATATTGTTTTTTGGGTTAAATTTCGCACGTTCATCTGGACATGTATTTTCGCATGAGCAGTTCTAAATCCCTGTCATTAGCGACTCCCCCTCTCCGACCCTAAATAATCGGAGACCTTTCCAAGTTTCGTGGAGGGGGATGCCACTATTCGTAACTGCTGCTAGGGAACAGAAACGTGAGCGTCTGTCAGCATGTCGTGTGCCTTACCGCTACCCTCCCTGTCCGCAATACAAATGGCACACACCTGCTCCTACAGCACGACACCTCACACCCTCGTGATATGGATATATCAACGCGGTCCTCCCTGCTTTCCTTGGTTCGTCCACGTCCCTCCTCCGTGTACGTCTATCCCCGTCGTTTTCCTTGCTTCGCTTGCGACGCGGTGCGCCTCCCTCCTTGCATCCCCATCATTACTGGGCTTCTTTCCCTCCTTCATTCCTCGCCGCACTGTAACCTCGCCGCCAGCTGACCTCAGGCGGGCCAAGACAGCCGGCGTGTGCTTGCCTGCCTTCATCGCCATTCTCTCCTCGTCCGTGGTAAACGCAAAGTCTGACCTCATGAGGATCCACGTGTTGGCGCTCGTACACTTTGGCATCGCAGCAGACGACACGGCCTCAATGGGGATCAAGGAAATTGCCGCAGTGAAGAATATGCAGCGCAAGCCTGGCAGCGACTCCCGCACTTCTGTCGGGAGCGACAACCCGGTCTCTCGAGAGATGGGCAGAGAGGAGATGAAGCAGATGGTGCGCGCAGCGCTGGCAATCGTGTTGCTGACCAGAAAAGACAAGAGGATTGGGGAAGTCGCGGATGCGGCCCTGAGCCAGAAGACCTGCGGGGTGTCGCTTATTATCAGCACCAAGTTCATTTCCTCCAGGATCACCAAGGTTCGGGAAGTAGTTCTCCCAGAAACCATTTCCGTCAGCCGACCAAAACGTTCGAGGTTCTCATGCTCTTCCACGCGATCAATGAATGCCACTCGAGGCAGGGCAGCAAAGGTGTATTCGCTTTGAAGAAGATAAATCAAACTGGATATCGTCTCGCATTTGCTTTGCAACTGCTGACTCGGGCATGGACGAAGCTGGCGAAGGCAGTATAGGTTTCGGAGTGCGAGGCGTTAGGCGGACGCCACCTTCTCTTTCGTCCCTGCGTTCAGCTCTTTTTGGCTTCGAAGTCACGCGCCAATGACTTTGCACCCATCACGCAGGTGACTATGCTGCAAGGTGAATGGCGTAGCAAGTGTAGAGGAGAGTACGATCAGTACGGTAGCTTAGGGTCGGATTGCGCAGAAGGAGGCGGCATTGCGGGCAGTAACCAGTCTGTTCCTATCGGGCTTGCAAGCCATTGTTACAATCGAGACTTTGTGTGATGTCAAGCACCGCAGCAACTGGCCGTATACGGACCGCTTTGATTCGTGCGATGACCACTCGCCTAAGGTCTTTGCAGACTTGAGGGGGGTACCGGGGAGGTGAGGCTTCGGCGCGAGGGGCTTGAAGATGATGGTGCCTATTGAGAGGCTATTGAGGTGGACTCGGAGCTGTCGGATGCCGACTCGGAAGACACAAGACCGCGTCGTCGGCGGGTGACACAGTCGAGAACCACGCCCAGTGTGGGACTGTCCGCGCAGCATCCTCGTTCTTTATATTCCAGGCGGAAAGGGAAGATGGAGCTGGACTTACACCGTAGCGACAACAAAGTAGGGGATGTTGTGGCACACAGTCGTACGAGACAAGCTCGGGTGACTTTCCGGTCCACTCTCAACACATTGGTGCCGGAGCCAAAATACCCCCTTCGTGAAGCACTAGAACCAGCCAGCCGCTTTAGCCCGTCTCCACGGTCGCAGGATGTGGCGGAAGAGTCGCTCCCTGAAGGGAATTCATCGAGCGACCTTCTCGCGGAGTTGCCCGGTGTGATTGAGTCGGACTGCCATGTCCACAGCTGCACTTTCCACAACCTTATCATTCATCACGCGGACAGCTCTGGTGAGTGCCTGGGGGGTAGATTTCAGCTGCTGTTGATGGACCCTCTGTTCAACACCAGAAGCGAGCGGGATGCGGACAACTCTGCCCCTGATGTCTTCATCCATAAGGATATGGAAGCCTCCATCCCAGTAGTCGACGCACTGCTTGCCAAAACCAGCCACGGAATCATTTTCTGTAGCGGTCTACAATTTGACATGTGGATTTCGCGCCTCCGCCGCTACAACCGAGAGGTGTACGACGCGGTGAGTGACAGGTCGAGTGCGTCGAGGGGGAGGCGGCAGAAAAACTTCGTGTTTGACGTGGAGGACCAACCGATGGCCCACGTCCGAGCTCGAGGTCATTACACGCAAAGCCCGGGTATAAAGGGATGTGGCCACACCTCAGTCATGCAATGGGGCGTTCATGTCTGGCAGAGAAATGTGCCACCTGAGCTGTAGTTTGCCCGGGTATGGTACCAAAGCAACGGGTATGCGCAGTCTTCGCATGCAGCATGGAAAAACTGTATGGATGGAATCCACCGCTTGGAGCCCGGGGCAGAGGTGAGAAGAGCTGACGAAAGGAGTCGCATGGAGATGCTTACACCTGGGCAGAAGAGCATGAACCATATGAGCGAGCTGGTGTTGCACTATTCGCCACCGAGGTCCTTGTGCTGGATGTTGGGTGATACTTGCACGACTGCAAAAGCATGCGTAGGGCTTCCCAGACATCGTCGTTTCGTGGGATGCGACAAGGATGACGACTGCGTCAAGCAAGCTCTACCAAGCTCGGTGAGGGCGTTTTGCGAAAGTATTGTGAGCACTGGGTGCGTCATTGGTGGCCCTCCGGGGGTTGTGGAGCTTGCCACAAGTTACTTGGCTGACGGGAAATTGAATGATAGTGCCAGGATGGGAAGCAACCGTGCGGATGCTCTTGCTGGATGTCCCGGGTATCAATTTCTACCGGATTATATAGCGCGGTTTATTGCGAGATACCCCAGGGATCCCATGCTTTCCCTGCGCTGTTCACGGGCGTCGGTGGATAACTGGCCAGCGAGGTACCACGCTCTGCTGGATAAGCAAGGACCACTATCATCACGGGCGGTGGAAGCGACGAAGAGTTGTGTGGTGGTGTATCCGGCGATAGTGCAGTACGAAGGTGTAGCACTCGGGGTGTTTGCGGGCCGGGTGTCCGCAAAAAGAGAGACGATAGTCCTTTTGTGTGGGATGCTTCTGTACGCAAACTGGCGTGAGCGCATGAGGGAGTAGATGAAGATCTACGGAGGTGCAGTTTTGGGGGTAGACAAAGAACGTATTAACAGCGTAGCCGTTCTGTTGGAAAGGCGGGCGGAGTCCCATCAAGGTCCGAGGCATAACGTGTACATTGCACAGGCAAAGTTATGTATGGCCTGGTTTGTGAGTGACGCCCGCTACTTGCCTGGGGATGAGGAGGAGCTGAATAGAGGTACTTCTAGAGCGCGAGACACAAACGTGGGGTTTTACGAGGATCGAGGGGAGCCGTTGCAGACACGTCTGCATTCACAGAACACCGTTACGATCCGTGCGACGCGTGAGATTCGGAAGGGCAAGGAGCTGTCCACAGACTACGGGGGTAAGTTTAGCTTCGGAGTACGTGGTAGGAATTTCCAAAATAGCGAGCAGAGAAACAAACTTAAACCCTACCTGCTAGTCTGAGAACCGATTCCGAGTGAGCGAGCCACTGTATAGCAGCTGAGAACGACTTGGGATCAGCCGCAAGAAAGGCCGCCCAGAAAAGTGAGCGATTTTGGGGCCGCTATGGGACGGAAAAGACGTTTGAGAAGTACAGGAAATTTAGACTAGGGGGGCATTACTAGTGACAGAAGCAAAGATCTACACATAAGAAAACACATGAGTAGATGGATGTGCGAAGTGTAGTCTGAAAAAGAACATCTATCTGCACATGTATTTTCACATTGGCAGACCCCAGCCCCTGTCACTAGTGACACCCGACCGACATTAAAAATTACTTCCTTTTCAATGACATGGAGTACACATTTATAACGTCTTTCTGACGTCGACTTGAGGTTCACTTTGTTTCCACGCTTGGGGTGAGACGTGCGAGACCTGCTCAGTATAAGACGTGTATGACTCCCGTTCTGCACGGTTCAACTGTAGCACGGCTACGGCAACGAAGGAGTAAAGTGTTGCCGTCTGTACTCCCCACATGCTTCTAAGAATAGCTGGCCGTACAGCATATGAAGAAAGTTGTTGCGTCGAAAAGGATGCCGACCCGACTGTAGGCCACAGCCTTGCGCTGTAATTGGCAACACTTCGGCGCAAACCACGCGGTGCCAGAGGTATAAATACGTGCGCGCATTGTTAAACAGTGGCGGGTCGATGCGTAAAGCAGGCTCTAGTACACCAACGCAATGCGAAGGACAGAACCACTAAGTTTGAGCCCCGCGATACAGTCAAACATCCTATGTTCGGCATGCACTAGACTGACGCCGTCGTGCAGCACTAGTGCGATGTGCCACGGCTCACACGGATTACTCGTTTGTCCTTGTTTGTGTTGCACTATGTTTACAACACTCTCCGAGAAATCACAGCAGAGTTTTACACACCATCTCTTGTCATATAACGTCCGCAAGATTCTGGGTGAGCTAGTGCAGCCAAACATCACCGGGCACAATGCTCAGTTTCCTAGAGCCGCAGATGGAGAATAGTGCATGTAGCGGTCTTCAGTGCAGTGGCGCGAAATCCTTCGGAAGGCAGTTTAGAGTATGAAGGCTCCAAGTTGATCTTACCCACGGGAGGCAGACTATAGTTCATCATGTGACATTGAGGTACGTAAGGTGAGATGCGGAACTGCAGTGTATCGCACAATTCGTAGTACGAGCTGATTGTTCTACTCGGAAATGAACCGCGGCTGATGGATGTGGGCGTTCACTAGACGCGGCAGTTCAATTTTTTTTTTTGGAAGTCAGCGTCCTAGCAAAAAACCACCGTACTACAGGAACTCCGCGTTTTGTCATGCAACGGAAGGCAGTATTCCATGACATATCAAATTTGGCAGTACGGGGGGAAGGTTTACTAAGGTACTGCACCCGGTGGGCGCCCGCATTCATTTCCGAAAGCACCGACGATGCCGAGATGCGAATATAGAAATCGTTTTACAATGCGGACCGCCCTTACTGGTACCGTGTGGGTTCCATTCTCTTGCTTTAATGTGGCTAGGCCTTGTAACTAACCTGGTAAGCTCCGCAGTTCCTTTTACTTGCTGATACTAGAAGGCGTGCTGATAGACGAGCTTCTAGATTCGACACGGATAAATGCATTTGTGGTGCAAGTGACAGTTATCTCGCTCTGAAAGACAAGTCTTCATTGCTCGCCGGTAGTGGGGAGGATACGTCAACATGGTGCTGGATTGGGGAGACCTAGATTCCCGTCGGGACTGAACGTATTGTTTCACTCGATTATCATCGAGAAGGCGTACGCGAAATCAAATCAGCTTGTCATCATGGCTTCGAGATCAGAATCCGTTTTGGGCTGAAAATATCAACAAATGAACAAACCCGCCATTACCTCGTAAACGACTACGGCCAAAGAACGCCAATGTGTCTTCGAAAAGTCCAGTTTCGGTTCCAAACTGAAAATATCCTGTCGGCTGAGTCGTACTTTGCATTCGGTGACAAACCTTACTAGTCGACAACACGCTACGGTTCACTTACGTTGTCAAGACGGGCAGAATCGTCGTTATAGTGGCTATTAAGCCCGATGTGATGTCTTCGAGGCCGGTAAATAAGGTGAACATTGCTTTGTGAGCTCCATCTGAACAGCCCCGGCGGAAAACAACACGTATCGTGACAGGTGCAGATCTCATGACCGGAACGCTTGTCTGCAGAGCAGTAGAGTGGCCATTTGGAAAGTGGCTCAAAATTACGACCAGACATGTTTGTAGAATAACGACCCTATTTGCTATCGGCGGGGTGACCTCCGACTAGAGAACGAGATCAGGTTTGGAGGCTGGTTGGGGAGGGTCGGCACCTCTCGTCGCGTTAACCTTGTTATTGGCTCGCGAGAACTGTATCCAGGATACTGAAAGGTCATCTTATCGGCTTCGGATGATACTCTTTGTCACTCCGCTCAAGGACTGACTGACAGCGGTACATTTAGTGCTTTATACGATGGCAGGATTCTGTCGCTGAGAGTTGCAGTCCCTGCAGCGACTTCAAGGATGAGCTAGGGATCCATTTCACAGATAGAAAGGGCACATATCCCTGGGTTGACGAGATTTCGTCGACACGGACAGTATGGTCTTCCGATTAGTGATTCACGAAAACAAATAACTCGACACTGACGTGTTGTCGTTGTTTCCGACACTTTTGCTAACATAGTGGGGGATCCTTCATACACATCGGGTGATCACATATGGAACGGTGCTGAACTAAGTTCAAACAACGTACATGTGGCATCCTGAAACTGGCCAAAGTTTCTCTGAATCTGACATATTGGCGGTGCGTAATGGTCTGGATAAAGACGGTCAAGCACGGTCATTTCATACATTCGGCTAGTCTGTAAACGTAGGTAGCGGCTCGGTACTTACGAGTAGTTTGTGCTGGACGTACTGCTCGTCAAGTGAGAGTGTGTAGCGATCCTTCTGACGTCTAGGTCGGACCCCAAAGTCTTTTGTCGGGACCAAAACACACGAGTTCTTTGGTTATGTCGCTACGGAAAACCTTTTTCGACGATGCTACCTTCTTATGCCCTCACCTCAGCGCAGACAGATGAAGAAATTCTAGGCCGGAGCTACCCCCAAATATCTGTCTAGCTGGTAGTGGATAAACTCAAAATGAAATGCGCTTCGCAAGAATTTGGTTTCTAGGTAGTGGCACTTCCAGTGTTTCGGAGACCACTGGGTTGATTTTTCGAAGGTGGGTATCGAACCGAAATGGCTTTTGCGTCAATATATAAACAAAGCGACGTGAACAGTAGAGGAGATATACCCTCAACCTCCACTGAAAAAGAATGAACATCCTATTTATTTCTTGCGGTCTGGAAGTAGGACTCGAAGCATCTCTTGCGGGAGTCTGTTCTCTGTTCTGATCGTAAACGTTTCGACTACAGCGACGACTAACTGTACTGCATCAAGAATAATCTGGTTTCTGAATTCTGGAATACATTGGAACTTGGTCTCACTCTATTCAGCGGCCTAGTAGACATGAATTGGTTTCCTATCTATATAATAGATCAAGCGAGACATCAATTTTCATCGCTTGCTTGGTCGTGCGGTGCTAGTCGATCCAATGTGACGTAGTTTGCAGTTAGTACTTGCGCTTGGAGTTACCGCTTCCATTCTTGCTTCCGTACCACATCAAAGACCCGTCCCATTTGGATGACTAGCGAGTTGAACATGAAAGAAGGTGCGATGTATAGATACTTTGCGTGTGCGGCGACACATTTGCGCTCCGGCCGACTGTGTGCGTCATCGACGTTGAGGTGTAGATTGGAACTAAGTCTATATGTAGAACCACGTCCCATAGCTATTATATCGCTAAGCTAGCCCGGTAATGCGACGGTATCGGTACAGTCTGAGAGGGCCTCGTCGCCGTTTCAGTATGAAGAGGAAAGGGAATCAGATCATATCGTTCCATCTCCTCCTTGATGTGCTGCTGCATTTGAGGACAATCACGGACAAATATACGAAAGAGGATGAGGTCAGGGTACAGTTACTTGGGTGAATTAAATACCCGACACCTACTGACAATCATAGCAACGGACTTGACTAATAATTTTCCAGATATTCGCATGAAAGTACTGATTAGATTAGAAAATAGATCCGTATTCTACAAAGTTTTACAATAAGCCAGATTTGACTTCGAATGACGTACAACTTACTGCCCAGTGGACAGTAATGCATATCGAATATGCGATCACATATCAGGCTGGGATACTGGATAAATGGGCGCGTTTCTTAAGAATTTTTGCGAATTCTTTCTCGACAAATTAACCTGCCGCAAAGTTTCTTGTTGGGAGCTCTACTTGTCGATTTCTTTACATCACAACACGCTTTAAAAATACTGCTATCGAGCGGACCGGTAGCGCTACATTCTATGAGGTCAATTCAGGCTTCATATGAGGTCACAATCCTTACTGCTATACATAGATTAGACCTTCGGACGTTGGTCACATGATAACGTGGGATAGCCTCTAGTATCAACTTTGTCCTCCTTTTGCGTTCGAGTAGGAAAGTTTCTACAAATATTTCTACCTACGATGAGTTATTCCAATGCTTTTTGGGCTACTCGGAGAGCTTTCCCCTGCGAGTTCGATTCTCACCACGCAACTTACGCTTCAAATTCCTCTGCTGAGGACCTGAAAGGTTTCAAACCATTCGTTATTCAGAACTCTTTCAAAGAGTTTGCTTGTCCGTACAGCAGTATATGATTTTGAAGAAGGGTACTTCGTAGCGGTACAACGAAATTGAGCAAGTCATACGACGTCGATGGAACTGCTGGGGCCTACAGATTCTTTTGGACATTCGCTAGACTGGTGTAAGTGACAGCAGGGATTGAAACTACAATAGCTCACCAAGTTCAGATTCAGACTTTATTTCTCAAATTTCTCAGAGGTTCCAAATGATACGAATCAATCCCTTCATATTCGAAACCATCGGCCTCCTGGACATATTTCTTAAATCAATCGTTGCTAGTTTAGGGATGCCAAATATGAATACCTCGGCGAATACTTCGAAAACACTCTGAACCTGTAAACTTCGATTTCTTCGTGTTCGTGCGAAGCGAACAGTGGCACTAGTACGAAAAAGTTCATGAAATCCTGTGAAGGAACAGACATCTGCGGTTTGCAGAGGATAGCAGGACTCCGAAATCTCTATCAAATTCCATGTTGTCATCTCGGATTTCGGTTGTAGTCTTTCTACGAGCCTACGAAGCTCCGTGTACACCATCAGTGATGATTGAATCTGCCCCGCGACCGTCAAAGTCGGTCAGAGTGAGCGCCCTCCTCTCTTTTCATCCAGAGTATAGTATTTAGATGTCAGCAAAAGATAGCGGGGAAAGAGGTGATGATTTTCATTGCCGAATCGCTAACATAGAAGTTCTATTACAATCTAAGGTCATCCTCACGACAGTGGTTTTGCTCGTGATCCTCGGGCTAAGTTCTATAGTGGTTCTTTCGTACTTCTGGAATGGTTATCTCAATGCACTCCAGGCGAGGATTTACGTCACGGCACCTCCCCCTCTCATAGTTTGTATTGTCGCCAGCTGAGTGCGTCCCTGTAGAGCTCATAAAGAGGAGTCTGTTCCGACAAAACCACATGACGGCCATGAAGAGAGGCTCGTCATTGATCGTCGAGACGTTAAAACCGTTGCTAGGTATTTCCATTTCTGATAGAGAAGCCACAAGATGTCCTTTTCTGGTCATCTTAACAACACTAATAAACTTCATAGAGTCAATGAGAAGCAATTTTGGCGCCTCGGTCGATGCGATATACAACTTAACAGCGATGAAGGCTTTGGCGTGCAAGCAAGGCTCGACCAGTCACAAAACTATCGATATGCCGTGAGTTTTCTTGCTTTCGACCTGTTCATGGACATTGTCATCTGTGGATAATGCCAGCTCGATCCAAATCACGGTGCGACAGACACCATGGCAAGTTGATCTCCTCTCATATCCACTTTGCAGCTTCTGGTAAAGCGACGCAAAGTGCGGAATAGAAATGTTCATCCAGATCTCTACAAGATGATACCCTCTGAAAATACTCTTATCGACGCACGTGGGCTGAGACGGCTTAAATTTTGTGACCTGATGATCATTAATTGCGTCCACTACACCTTCAAGCAGGTCTTATCTTCGATGAATTATCCCAACACTATTACCGATCCCGATAAATGCGATGGAGGTGCGGAATCGCTCCAAACGGCTGCAAGGCATTATGTTACAAAAACGAGTCGATGAAAAACGAGGGTTGCTGGTGATTGCGCTTCACAATGTGCAAAGATCACCGAACTAGCATTTTGTCATCGGGACAACAACGTGGAGAATCCAAAATTTTACGTTTGCTTGTAGTCTCGGATTTCTTGTTTTCCAGATATCTAGTTATTCATACAGCGCTGCAGATCGGATAGCACGGTGTATGCATCCACACCAGCCCTTTGAATGAATTCAGGCATGCAGGGTAGAGGCTCCCAGATAAAACATCATCGAATGGACCAATAGACTCTCAAGGCTTCACGTGAAGGAGGCCGTTTATTTTCAGCGTGATTTCAGCGCGATTACCCACTGTGCCTTTCACGTCAACGACTAGATCAGATTTATATTCATTCATGCTCTTTGTGACAGGGTCACTTTCTCTATCCATGGGTGTTGCGAACTGGAGGTTGACATCCAAATCGGAACTGCCCCGCTGAATTCCTAGTTTCTCAGGACTCTGAAATGCAGCTGAGGGTTCTGTTTCGAACGAATTTTATTTACTCTCTCGAACTTTGGTGTTTTTTTAGTTACAGTGGCATGACGTTGACACCGTCGGCAAGCTCTGAGCAGACGTGGACTTCAGTGAAAACCCTCCTGTCGACCTTGGAATTGCTGACATATCTAACAGTACCATATACTTTCTCGACCTTCCAGTTGGCACCTTATATCCGCCAATATTTGGAGTCGGAGGCTACAAGGCGAGTATGAGTATGAACTCGCGGTCGAACAATGCGACGCGGGTCTCGAGTGGGACCAAGTGCTTCATAGTCTCTAATCCCTGTTCCCAGATCCTATCCACGAAACTCTCTAACCTTCACGCATCGACAACAGAACACAGGATTCAGTAGGGAACATTGCACAAGACATTATCCCAAAAACTAGATTCATTTTGCACGATAACAAAGCATTTCTGGACAAGATAAACGCGGCGCTAATTCAAACTGTTTTTGGTATCTAGTTGAAGCTCTGGAAGGCCGCGGGGTGGGAAGTGTACAAATGAAAAAAAAAATCTTCAGCATTTTTTCTGCGTAGTCAGAGTATCTAATTTATGTATTTTTTGTATGGCAGCTAGCCTCATACAAACTGAGGGCAGGCTTGATCTCACACAATGCAGAACCCAATGTCTAACCGAGAAACGCACGGATCGAATGTAACTCAACATATACCTTTTGCAACTTCCGTTGCCCTTCTCTGCAGCTAATGCCTATGGTATCATCCGTTTCAGACGAGGCGGATATGAGACAGGTTAGCATTTAAACTTAAAATTGACCAATAAGTTGGATGTTTCCATCGTCCGAAGACTCTCGGTCTCTACTGTTCGAGCAGGGTTCCAGTTCTACAATGTCTTCGAGAGCAGTTTTTTGTTGTGCCCTTTGCAAGCTCAAGGAGGTCAAGCCTTACACTTCAAAACAGAAAAAAGTACAAAAACCATACACACACGTACGCAATTTTTTCAGTATCGCAACGTGATATACAGTATACCGTTTGCAGATACAAGAACTTGTTTTTCTTGTTTTTGGCCTGGTTTGTAGCTATCTGCGGGCACAAACCGGGATGGTCGACGGGGGGAATCGGGAGTGTTCTTTTGACTTGTAGGGATCTACTCTTGGTAACTATAAACATTCTACATGTCCGTTGGGATGAGCAACGGCGGTCAACGTTGTACCACTGAACTACGCATGTGCGTGGGGAACGGAAAAGAAGAGAGGAACGGTGTGAAATGTACGCTTGCGGTGGAACAGAGGGTTCCCCGAAAGCTTGTCGAAGTCATGTGATGGATGGCATCACTAAAACTTGCACTCCGTGTAGAACATGGAAGAAGACACAGCTCCAGGTGATCAGGTCAACTCGGAACTTTCGCTTCATTCCCATCAAACTCTGATTTCCGTCCCCCTCATCCCAGGTTCACTACAGCCCCCGGCGAGCCCCTGCAAGCTTCGACGTGTAGTACATCACGACTTCATCGGCATTGGACCGTTACAAAAAGTGTGTCTTGTTCGGCACGGGTAAACCAAACTGTTTCATAGCTTTGTTTCGTGAGAAGGAAAGCGAAACGTCGGGAAAACGAACGGTTCATCGACAGTTCGCCCGCCTCGAACGTGCTGTAGAACTCAGTATGGGTGAGAGCGGTGAAGGGAGAGCCGCAGCACCTCATCGCGTCGAAAAGGAAAAGCTCCAGACCAGTGCAGTCCTTACTGTACTGCCGCCGGCGTTGGGCAGAGTGTATGTGCATGTCCGGCAGAGAGTAACCGCAAAAAGAATTCCACCAGGGGCCCTGTTCTGATGGCCCGTTTCACGCACCTGCAACCCAATTTGTTGCGCAACGTCTCCTTACAGGCTGCGACAACGAGTGACAATCACCTGCGTACAGTACATGTGCTATGCGTTCATCTGCGTTCATCTGCGTTCATCTGCGTCACGATACTCTTCGAAGCGTACCTTGCTGGCGCATGGCCAGTGGTGAAACTCCGACCGGATCACTCCCCTGCAAACGGCAGACGGTAAACGGCAACGGTCACATTCCTCAGGGAATCCAATCCACCCTCTGCCTCCTTTGCTCTGTGGCCGCACGCCACGCGACTGGCTTTAGATCGCGCGCCCACCCACGCTCCAGCTCACGGTCATGCGCGCACCTCTGTCAACTTTGGGGACGGACAGCCTTTAACTACTTTGCCTATAAAAACCCAAACACCCTGAGGTGGGGCGGCAGGAGTCTGGTGGGCCAAGACACAGTCGTGCCGCCGTTGATCGCGATCGTTCCGGAACCTGCAGCCACCGTTGTTTCCAACTTGACCACTCTTGCTACCTGCCTCTTTCACACTCGGCAATCATGCTTCGACCTTGTGCTGTGGCCGCCTTCTGTGTGGCTCTGTCCCTCTCCGCTCTAGCTGTCGCCGGGCAAGGGGCCAATGAATCGGGTGAGTTGCCGGAGTCTGCCGCAGAAGGCGTGGACGCCGTCATCCCGGATCCACGCAAGACAGTGGCAGGCTACCTCTCGGATTCGGGTGACTTCACCACTCTGCTGGCCGCCATCGGTGTGATTCCCAATCTCACTCAGCAGCTCAACACTCCGGGCACCCGCTTTACCGTCTTTGCGCCAACAAACACCGCCTTCCTCGAGTTGGGCCGCATGCTAGATCCGAATCTGCTGGAAACCGAGACAGCTGAAATTGTAGAGACGATCGCAGACGGTCTGCTTCTGCTACGAAACACCCCGCCCTTTCCGGACCTGCGTGGCGTATTGCGCTATCACGTCATCGGACAGGCTCTCACGTACGAGGAGCTCGAGTCTCAGCGCAATGTGACGACCACGCAGGGTGACGCCCTTCGGTTTGTGGACAATGTAGTCTTGGATCGCGATGACTCGCGGCCCAACGCCACGGCCACTACGAAGAACATCTTTACCCGCAACGGCTGGGTGAACGTAGTCGATAGTGTTCTACTTCCGTTTAATCTCCAACGCGCACTCAACATGGTAGCAGTGGATGCAGGTGTCATTTCCGCCACAGCTACGCCATCGCCTTCCCCCTCGGATGAGCCTGTTCAGTCTGAGGAGGAACCTTCCGACGAAGGTGTGGATACTATTGTCGTACCAGTGGTGACGGACGAGGACGGTAATGTAGTGGCGATCCTGACCCCAGAGCCATCTGCAGACACTGAAGAGGACGATGACGATGATGATAGCGTGTGCTTCCCAGCGTCTGCCACGGTGCGACTTGCTGACGGGTCGGCGATTCACATGAGTGAATTGGCGGCTGGACACGAGGTGCATGTGTCCGAGAAGGAGCATACTTCGCCCGTGTTCCTGTTTACGCACAAAATGCGGACACGCGTGTCTCGGTTCCGAGAGCTCACCACGGCTTCCGGGCATGTGGTAACGTTGACTGGAAGTCATTATCTGTATGTGAACGAGCGGCTAACTTCGGCGGACTCGGTGCGTCTTGGAGATGAATTGCGCACAACTGGGGGGATCTCGAAAGTGATTCGTGTACGCGTGGTGAAACAGGAAGGATTATACGCCCCACATACGGTGCACGGAGATATGGTTGTGGACGGGGTGGTGGTGTCAGGTTATTCGCGCACATTGCATCCAAGGGTGGCGCATGCCCTTCTCGCGCCCATTCGAGTGCTCGCTGTGTGGGGATGGACTGAACCTCTTGGGGAAATGTTCTACGAAGGGGCTGATCAAGTGGTCCTGTATTTGCCTAAGGGCGGGGAAAGATATTGAACGTAGACAGGGTGGGTGGATTTAGGCTAGACAAGCTGCAGTTATTTCCGGAGCAGTTGTAAATTTTTGCTCAACTTTTGCGCTTTGTCGCGTGTGCCCGTAGCGGAGAGCTGTCTGCGTATTCATTCCGTACGTACGTCTTCAGATGTGTTTCATAAACGTGCAATGCCATCTCAGTGGCGGGGAGTGTTCAGGGCTATGACTTGATCACATCATCACAAGCATGGACGGCTGAGCGAATAGAGTCGCGTGAACGCTTAGGTGGAGGATGACGAAATGCCTGGCTCGAACTTCGTTCGATTTGAGACCTGTATGGCCCTATCGACCTTTGCACTCGTTCATCGAACTGTCTATACGCGCTGCCATCTGCAAATACAAAACATACTGCTGGACACACTCTCTGATATACTCCCATCAATGTATTCTGTGCGTGCTGTGATGATGTTTCCGGAGTCTGCGTACAAAACTTCTCTTCCTGCTCTTGGAGAAGTCCAGACTTGATTACGCACACGTGCACCTAGAGTATTGCCCGCTACTGGGGTACTTGTCACGCTGGCAGGCGATTGGTTTTGAGAGTCGCCTCGTTATCTGAGAAAATTTTATGGTTCACCACCCGACGTTGCGCTAACTCACATCGCAATTACAAAGACGCACGAAGCACGACAACCAAAAACATGGATTATGTTGTGAATCAATGTCCTCAAAAACCATTTGGTTGCGTGCGTGCGTGCGTGCGTGCGTGACCGCGGAAACTTTGCCTCTGAATTTTATTAAAGCTTGATAATGTGTAGGATCTGAGCAGCAGGATACACGTATGCGCCACTTTGCGCGAGGCAATGTTATGTGCGAATGGATTTGTTCCAAAACAACCTCAATGTTAGGGAGGAGCTGGACAAGTGTACGAAAGTGCGCAAGAACAGTCCTACGATATGACAAGTCTGTGGGGTGTACAGTATCACATGTACAGTAAGCTTACACCTGAGTACCACACGCGATTTCCCATCACTCTGCCACCGCTACATTTTATACCGTCGCGCTTCAAGTTGTAGGGATGTGTCATGAGTGACGTTCAGACGAAGCTCCTTCACGAGCAAGCAAACCTCCGGCTGCGAGTACGTGTACCCTGGGCACAACCGTTCATTGAGGCAGTCTAAATCTTTGTTGTGGTTTGGCCGGCGCCCTTCCTACATCCTCGTCACCCCATCGCCTACGACTCGATTGCGCTCCATGCGCTACCGCTGTAGGAGGAGTCTCACGGCGGGCAACATGGAGAATGCTGCACCGGAGCCGCCACGTGGCCCACACTCCGCAACGGTTGCGGCACTCCGATGCGGAGGAGGAAATATGGAACAAGAGCCTTTCTTAATCTATCTCTGAACATCTTTGTCAAGGCAACTACATGTAGTGTGAAGAGGAGGCGCACAGAGGCACAGAGGAAATGATGTCGAAGTTGACTGAATAATTGGATCAGGAGATAAACAAGTGGAATGAGGCAATATGGAAAAGTATGCCTACTACCGTGTGTGGGGAAAGCCATGTCTAGGGCAATAAGCTGCGCTAGGAGTTCTGTGTACACCTTACGCTGTCGGGGATGACGTCATGGAAGTGGTAGGCTAGGTCCTACAAAGTGATCTGCAGCATGCGGCGCGGGGCGATGCCGCCGAACAGCAGTCGATGTCGCAGTGCCGTAAGTGAGAGTAGGGCGCAGGGGAGAAGACCTCTGTATTGCCCGCAAGCGCCTTATCTCCGCTTGTAGTGCGTAACATGGGGGGAATATACCTCGGATTCATGCAGGGATGGCTTCCTGACTGGCTTCCTACTGAATTACGCTCGCAATAAACTTGATAAAAACGCAGAGAGGTGTCTCGGTGAATATACCGACTTGCAATTTTTTTGTTCGAGAAGGGGGAATGTCGGCGAGTTGATGTAGAAGTCCGGGTCCTCACGAAACGAACCAGATGAGGCTTGCGCAAGTTTCAAGAAAGGCACAATAAGTTAAGCCTGAGAAGGCTCGTGAGATCGGGATTGAGGACCTTTGGTTCGAATCACGCAACACCTGCGTGCTACTAGGGTTTGGGGCCTTTGTATGAATCTCAGATTGAATGTTCTCGATGCATACTGCAGGACAAAGGTAGGAGATGCAAGCTGAAAACCCATGGGTACATTGCGACTGGTTGTGCGACGACTCGCTCAAAATCTTCTGTTCGTCATAATTTTTCGAGGACAATACTTACTTCACACAGCCTCATTTCTTTCACCCTCTGCTTGGCTGTCCAGGTGCGGCCTATCTACAGATCCTCACCCCTGCGTCAAAACGCCGAAGGTGCGGACGCTCGCGGTATCTTAGCTGCAAAAGAATGGGGAGACGTGGCATCGTCGAGATGCGACAAATCGTATGACATACAAGAGGCCCACCGTAACCTCGGAATATGTGCCTTTCGCATTGCTTTGCGAAGTGCTTGAGCCAATGCTCATATGCTGCGGGAGGTACACTAGAATAATAGAAGGTAGGAAAAGTGCCTGTTAGTTGTTTTTTAGTCTAGCGCACGCCGCAATGCTTCCTGCTGAGTTGGGAATTGCGAAGCGTCTGAATATCTTGACTTGAAGGAATGATATGATGGGCGTGTGTTGCTGGTATGGAGGAAGTCGAGTTTCCCCCCGCTGCTTGCTTGCAAAGCTCCTGAAGACCACAAATTTGCTGGCATGCATCGAGGCAATTGTGTGGGCGTGCTGTCATTAGCTAGTAACTGCAGTGTTTTGTGGTATAACATTTTGCTGGACTCTCTTTTGGTCAGATGCATGTGTGATACGAATTCAGCGCGTACGCACCACATGGTAACGGCTAGTTCTCGACGAGTTGTTCACTATGGGAGACAATGTGGGCATGCTACATCTTTGGACAAGTTGCAGTTTCAGCTGTCTGTGCTTCACTACGACATCCTTGTTGTAGCCCTTTAGCATCTTTGAATCTCTGTACACACGGAGACGGAACCCTCCGACCTGCTATCCGGGCAAAATCCGATAGAATTGCTGTAGTACATTAAGAAATTCCCCTATGTCCGAACAAGCGTCTGGCTGACGTTATGTATGCTCTCCACGAAAGCTCTCCGAAGAAGGTGTCAAGGAGACAATATCAGTGCAGCCTTCACACTCTCACCTAGCAAGTCTTTCGATCGTTCATGAAAACAGCAAATGCCTTCTGCGTACATGTCAGAACGCTTCGGTATTATTTACGATCATTACGTTGTGTGCACTCACGCGAATGTTGGAAGAGGCTAACTGGAGTGCCACTACCGGACCTTCCACACGCATGCTCGCTTCTAGGCAACATGAAAAACTGGCTCGCAAACGACACATTCTCACTCTCCCTCCTGCCCTATACTGTCAATTGGACATTGGGTTTTCCCTCATATGACCGCAACTGTGGCCTCATACGAAGACAACCGACCATCGATAAATTATGTAAATTATATAATACTTATGAAAAATATGCTAGTTGTTGTACGTGTAATTTACCTCACCCCTTTCTATGGTACCAAACTGAAGAGTAGCGTACTCCGTTGCATTCAAACTCCGACTCAGCAAAACTTTCGCTGAGTTTCTCTACGCCTCATTCTGGCAGAATAGAGTACTCAAAGACTTTCAAGTACACACGAAGAACAGCGACAGTGGACGTCTCCTTGATACTGTACTATCGTCGCGAAATTTGACCTCATACGAGCCAAATGTACAACAGACACGAGTGGCTCTCGGACGGTGGGTTTTGCCTCATACTGTATGAGATCAACGCCGTGACTGCATAAAATAAAATTCACCTTCGATCCGTTATTAGATTGTAACGTCGTGGTTCCTTCATCATCCTCCTCAAGCTCGCCTCGCGTTTAAGTAGAAAACTTTCTACATCTATAGGTAACTGCGGTAGGTTGGTCCAGTGGCCTTTACGCTACTGGAAGAGCTTCTGTACGCGAGTTCAATCATCGCTCAGCGCCTTTGCGCTTGAACTTCCTCTTCTGAACACTCGATGGGTTTCAAGGTAAACGTATTTCAGGATTTTGTGACAGAGCTCACTTGAATAGAGGACGTTTGACGGGAGCTTCTTCGAGAGGATACCCCCTAGCGAAGCAGTGATACTGAACAATTCATGTGACACCGACAGAACTACTGGGGTCTATAGAACTTGCATACATATTGCTAGACACTCGTGCCTGAGAACTAGAATACTCACAGAAGCAACTCACCAACATCACATTAAAACTCTGTTCCACGACCTGCTCAACTGTTTCAAACATTATCCATCATTCCTTTCACATCCAAAACCGTGAACCCCCTGGAAATGCTGCTTGAAGCAATTCCTCCCAATTTCCGGGTGACAACTAGAAAAGTTTCGTCGAATATCTTGAAGATAATCGGAGCATATCGATTCTCATTCATTTTTGTTCTTCCAAAGTGAACAGTTGGATCGGTAAGCGCTGTATGACGCCATGCAGTCTAAAGACAGTCATCTGGGATTCGGGATGGTTGGGTAGACTCAAAACCTTCAGTCAAAGGGCATATTGTCAATCGAAGGTCTAGGTGCAGACCTCCTGCAAGCCCCCAAAGCTTCTTCTATCCACAGGAAGTGGTTTCGTATTCCAATTGGCAGTAAAAATCGTCTCGAGTTAATAGCCTGCTCTTTCGGCACCCTGAATATATTTTTCAGGAGTCAACAATACAAATGGTAAGAAGAGAGGCGTTGAGCGTCATTGCCCACTCTATAAATTCTAACCTCGCTTCCAACGCGAGCTCAATCTTGTGACAGTAGCTGTGGCTATGAACCTGAAAGCATGCTTCACATTAGTTTCGGTATACTTTTGGGATGGCTATTTCAATGCTCTTCAGGTCAGGGATTCTGTCACGAGATCTCCTAATATAACAGCATATGCCATTACGTGCAGAGATCGTGCTCGTAAAGCCTATTAAGGAGCGTATACTCTGGTCAACCCACATGGCTGGCCTGGTGCCAAGCTCAGCAGCGCCTATGGTGATGCGGGAGCGCTTGCTGTCTATTTCCAGTCCTAGAAGGTAGTCAACAGGGTATCTCTTCCAGTCTGTGTCGAAAATACGGGTGCCCTTCACGTCATTCTCGTGAAGCCTTTTCGCAGTCTGAACAGATGCAATTTACAGGGCAGTACAGATGGTTCTGTCAGTGCGGACCCCTTTGCTCGACCAGTTTGAGATTCACTAATTTGCCATGGTTTTAGCCGCTTTCAACCTGTTATTGGGCACAGCTGTCGGCTAGTAAAGTGAGCTCAAGATGATTCATGATACTTCTGACACTGGAACAAACTGACTTGATCTCAAACCTGCTCTTCCGCTTCTGGTCGAGCGAGACATGATACGGAATACCAATACAAATCCAGCTCCCGCCTAAACCATACCACCTCAACATACGTCTGTGCTTCTGGAAATTGTTGCGTACGTCCACCAGGTGTGGTAAGAGGTCTAGTAGTATCATTAAATGACTAGGCATTACGCAGTTCCATATCTATTAATACTAGACCCGCACTTCTACGACGGGGAAGTCCAGGTCTAGTACTATTACTGTAGACTCCGATTTCCACTAAGTGGACGTGCAGGTCTAGTTTTACTACCCCCCGACTTCCACCACGTAGACGTCCGGGTCTACTAATACTAGACTCGGAATTCCCCCTCGTGCACGTCCGGGTCCAGTAGTGCTAGTCACCGTACTGCTGTTTGTGTAATTACGGACTAGTGATACTAGCCGATATACTAAGACCTGTAGAAGTCTACGGTGCAGTCTTAATGCGGGGCATACTGCGATATGTGGAGGACTATCCGTAGTTTTAGTGCACTACAACTACACGCTTTGCAGTCCAGAACGCAGTTGTGCAGCGCATCGAACCTACTAAGACTAGAGCGGACGCCCACGATGTGTGCTCGACGCCCGGTCTAGTTTTACTTGGTTCAAGTACTGCGACATTTACACCATCTCTGGAGTTTTTGGACAGACCTACGCAACCATCATCACAGCGCTTCAACATTACCGGTCTGGTGCGTTCTTCTGCTGATCAAGTCACTCCTACCCTCAACAACGTAACCCACTCCCTACACCTTGCCACTCTCCAAACACACAGTGCATCCTGCTCAGCCTTTGTTCGATTTCTCATCACCACACCCCACTATCACCCCCTGTCCCTCACCCTTTCCATCTCCAACGCCCCACGCTCTCCGCATCGCGTTTCGCACCCCATGTGTTGCTACTCCCTCGCCATGCCATGCATCCCGCCCAACCTTCGTCTGGATCTGACACTCGCACGTGACCGAAAAGAATGAGCATCCCGCCGAACATCTTCACTCCTATGCCAGTATGGAATTGAAGTCGCGCTGGTTTTAAATACACCCCGTCGCATCAGAAGGGAAACGAAAAGTTGCTTGGTAAATTTCGTTGATGATAAGGTATCTTCGCTGGTATGACTAGGTGGCATGCGGCGCCGCTGCGGTCGAAATGGGGCCTGTAGGTAGTTTTTGCGATCCACAGTTTCGCTGCCGCGCGTGGGCATTAACGTACACGGTTCGTAAGTTTGAAAATCTTTCTATTCGCGGGAGTACAGTATCACTGCATCTCGAATCCCACCTCTCCTTGCGGTACGCAACAGTGAATGCATTATACTTTCTTGCCCACAAAGCCTGTCGCGTGCGTGTGTCTCCAATGACAGGCGTGTCTCTCGCCGTAAGCACTCCAGCATGCATGCCCTGTACTAGATTTCATGCACGCAAAAGGGTTCACGACCGCAACTGTCGTCTTGTACGCAGGAAACACCGGACGACAGCTCTGCAGGTCGAATATGCCGTGGCTTTCCATTCTCACCCTCCCATCGCGAGCTTTTCTGCTTGGGGCCATTTTTGCCCTTGTTCATCATGCGTTTCAAGTTTCGGCAGTGCGTCTACTCGTCTCCCGACCGGTACTCCCTTGCCAAACACAAGCAACAGTGCTACTTCTGAACACGGCAAGCGGCTGAGCTCGCAAGGTTCACCCGCTCCGGAGCCTGTCGTCCACTATGACGAGAACGTCCCTTGTGCTCGTGCTCGAGCACGTCGAATTTCCGTCATCCTATTCCAGTGTGAGGCAGATGGCAAAACGACCGAGAGTAAGCCTGACATCCTCGTACAGTAGTGGACTACCGGCCCTCACACGGTTGGTGAAATCATCTCTATCCTGAGGGATTCCGACTTCTCTCTCACGCGCTTTCGAGACCGTATTCGCTTCTCAAAAGAGTGTTACCACCTCAAACTCGCTGTTGTCGAGCAGGAGCACCCCGACCAGGGCTTTTGCCCAACTCCTGTATCGGACCACGACGGAATGTCCTTCGGAACTGCTTACTTCTAGCATCCTGCCCTGGTGCTGCGACAGATAATATCGTAAGATAACACAGAGTCTTGCTACTACCACCTTCGTGGTAACCCCCCGCATAGCGAAACCTATCTCTTCGCGTAGGCCCTGCAAACTGACGTATACCGTTAAGGTTTTCCGGACCTCTGGGAAGAAGTCATACGTATCGGGCTCGAGGGTATCGTCTTGGGCATGGGGAGGTCGCGGACCTACTCGTTTGTAGAGTGCATAAAGATCTATACTGACAAGTATGCCACTACACCTCAGAAAAGGTCTTTCTTTGCCTACCCTGTGCATCTCACTCTCCTCACCTTGACTGCCAATTTACACCGACGCTGTATGATGTCCGGACACACAGTCGTTGTCAATCTTCCTGTACAGCTTTTCCTCACCGTGGGCGATAGAGAGTTTGACGTCATTCCCCCTTCTTCGATTGCTTGCGCACTGCAGACCGAAACCTCCATTCTACACTCGCGCACTACAGACCAACACCTCCATACTTCACTCCTCCCTGCACTCTCTGCTATCGTCACTGTATGAAACAGGCCACGTATGGTTCATATGCTCAGATGCGTCCCATCGTCCTTGGCGATGCCACTCGGTCCTCGCTAGCTACATTTACCATACATCGAAGGCGAAAGACATCGTCGGTACTTGCCGTGGCTAAGAATATAGCCAACACTGTCACCATTGCGAGTCACCTTCACACATCCTCACCTCATTCACTTCATTCCCGCCGTGCACTACGTCGTTCTCTGTCCATCTTCACTGAAAGGCGGTCCACTCCGATGCCGACGCCTATCCTTATACATTTGTGTGCAAGCCACTCTATGCACGAGCTGGCGCCGCACAGGCGCGAAAAACCCTCCCCATCTCCTTACTGCGGAGGTTGCCATGCTATGCAAAAACGTGCTTTCTCCATACTTGCAGCTCTCGTGTCGACATGCGCTCCATTTTCGGTTTCGAACCGCCGCACAACTTCCACCTTAATATCTCCGCGGTAATGAAGGCCTCCATCGAATTTACGCTCGATTCCTTTGTTCTATCCACGAGGCAAGCTTCCGCCGGCAACAGTCTGAAGCAGTTCAGATCCACCCGAGCTGCTCCCCTCTACGCAGCTAACACAGTTCCGGCTGCCACTGAGAGGGACTTCTATGTTCCCAGCCCCGCGTCGACTTCTTCGCTTCTGAAAAAGGCGCTTGCCTGAGCGGACTCTACGTCAATGGAGGTTTTCACGACATACTTGTGGCCAAAGACTACGAGTCCGTTGACGTGGTCTTTTCCCTTATGGCAGCTGTCCTGCACAGCTGCTGTGATGAAGCTGACTCCACGCCCCTCGCATCAACTTGCGCTCAGTACTCGGACAGTGAAATACTCAGTTCAAGACAGTAACTAAAAGAACGCTGGCGCCTCGCCGACGGTTACAAGCCCTACAAGCCTTTCTATAATTTGAAAGCTTCTATGCTCAACATCTTTGGGGACCATCATCCAATTAGCCGCAAGAACCTCAGGTTTGATCTCCTCGTGCACGTTACAAATGAAATCCGCAGTTCTGGAGGGCTACAAACTCTGGATGTAGCTAATCATTGACACGCGCTCATCATACTCAACCAGGACTACTCCGCCCCACTTTCAAGCAGAGGGCAACAGCTATGGACTAAACCGGCCGCCGAATGCAGCCATCCACAACCCTTGCTGAACTTCAACCCCCCGTTGTCTCTGCCTTACAATCACACCAAGTCAGAACCCAGCACAGGACTCTGAACGAAGAGCACGGGGCGTATCTTGACAGGGGAGGCTTAAGAGTGCACATCGGCGAACCGGGTGAGTTGAGAACTCTCTCCATGCCGCTCCTTAGAAAAGGACAAGGCCGCCTCACTGCCACGATCCTCCAGTCACTATGCTGAGAAGCTTCCAACACCTGCGTCTACCGTCTTGTCCAGGTTGGTAACCCCGGCACTACTGTTCAGATACATGTGGTCAGCGCCGAGCTTTCGGATCAATGTTCCGTGAACACACGTGACACTGTCGGAGCTACTATAGGCGAAAGTGCTTGCGTTCGTTGCGGCTTCAGTCCTTCCGCTAACGAAGAGGACTCCATCCTCAATTTCATTCGACTCGGCCGAACGTCGAGACATCCATTTCAGCGGATTCATGCAAACTGTAGCTTTGGCCGAACAAAACAGCAACGTTTCAGCTTCGTGCTGCTGGCCGCTGACTACGCAGAATACGTAGACACTGAATGGAGTGCCCCGGTTCTTTTTCTCTTCCGCATACGTAACTGTGAATGACTACAGCCTACCATGTATGCCCTCGCCCTGTACATGGGTTGCATTCTACCGATCGACGCTGTTGATGACACTCTGGAAAGCGTTTGTTTACGGTTGTCCAGGAATGAAAATGTAAATAGTACCGACAACCTCATACTGCAGCGGGAGGTGCAGCGATGGGGGCGTCAAGCTCTTGCTGTTTCAGATCATAAACTAGTTGCTTCAACCACTGGGCCGATGTGTGGCTCCCTCGGATGACACTGAGCGAATAGGCACCCGTATGTATATTTCAACAATTCTTTCTCGGCGGTTCGTCTTGTGCCAGCCCTTTTCAATCCTCAAGGCAGCTCAGGTAGTGCGAATAAAGTTGTACATGCACCTTTTCACCCGTCAGCTCCATTCGCCTAACCATCACTATTACGTAGACAGGTGCGGCGGAGACCCTGAAGGAGAGACAGTATAGCCTGAGCCCTCCGCTGCGACGTACACGCCATTTTCTCCGCACTGGAATTACACAGAGGAAAATCTCGACCTGCCTAGTGTGCTACCAACATACACATTTAGTTTGCTACCGTCACCCTCTTCTGTGCGCAGACAGGTAGTCGTTCTCGACAGCAACAATAGCGCTCGCCGAGTGTGACCTCGATATATGGCAAGAGTCCGCGGCGTATGAGACGCACTAACGCAGATTTCACACTTCTGGTAGCCTTGGTCTCCGCTTTCGACGTAGAAATCGACAATCGTGCCAAGCTTACTCGACATGTTATCCGGAGACAACGTCCTTCTTACTGCCACACTGCATTTGTTTTCTGAACCCACCTTTACCACGTTTGAGGATACCCGAGGGGCACGTATTAAGAAAAACTCGCCGTACTCCTCACTGCACCGTTTAATCCACTTATTTTTTGACTTAAACAACACTCCCTGCACCGTGAAAGTAGATGGCAATATCTTTGGAAAACAATGCGGCACGAAATGCTGGAGAAGGACGCGGATGTTTGGGAGGTTGCCAACCGGAGGTACTCGAGGAGTGTCATGACGTAAATCCGTCGGCGCTAGCCCCTCTGGCCTTCAGCATCCTGCAAATAGGATACCGCGGTTATGAGCCAGACGTCCAGCCGTGCAAGTTGTGTGTTGGAACCGTATGCCGACGTCCCGTCCAGTTTCTCCTGGTACTCTCGAATCTCGTAAAGAAAATGTCTCCCGAAGCGGTAGTCAAACAGTACGTCACTCTTCTCGAGATCACGAACCTCGCTCTCCACAGAGTAGTCACCGTATGGCAGTCACCGTGATGAATATGGAGTGTCACCGTCCTCATAGGGGCTCCTCAGCCTTACTCGTGCCTCAACGGTCCGAGAGGAGCGCCCTGCCTATTCACAATCAGATGAAAATGGGAATTTCCGAGAAATTGGGAGGAAGTACTCAAAGGAATGGAATCAGCTTGTCCGTACCATTTCTCTGCGGCGGGCTCATCACATCAAAGATTATCTGCCGCATCCTTGCACATAGAGCGCTGCCTGTCGAAACCGCCAATCCGCACACGCGGCGGGATTTGGCGTCCAGTAAGAAGGATGAACAGTTTCCAGCGTTGAGATCTGTGCACGCTACTCGAACCACAGGGTGACGTGTGATCGTAGGACGATTGTGTACAGTACTTCTTACAACTAGCAAAGGGCTTCGGTGGAATCGGCACGTGTCTTTCTGGGCCGTTAGAAGACAACTCCTCTGTTACGCACGGCTCGATTCGACCTGTCCGTCCACGGGATGGGATAGAACTTGGCTGCTCCAGATCAGTAGTCTCGCGGTGAAACCATTGCAAAACCAGCTTTTCAATGGTTCTGGTGACTTCAACGTACATTGTCTGCACTTGCGTCATTCGCATGTAATTATGGCCACGCCTGTTTGTGGCACGCCGTGAAGTCTGCCGCCCGCGTCTAGAAGTGGGATGATTCATGCGTGGGCTACCGTCCTCCTCCTTGACATCCTCGGGTTTGGCTTCAGAACGCATGAACTCGGAAATTGGTGACTTAGTCGTCACACACACCCCAAGATGCTCTTAATGCGCTTGCCGCAGCTTTCCTTTGTAGTTGTTGACCGCTACTTTCAAACCAGCAATGTCTTCCTTTTGCGCCCGGACTTTGTCGATCTCCTCCCCAAGCATCGTCTGAAGCTCTTCGGTTTGCTCACGCGAGACCAATTGTGCGTGAGCTCCAAGAGAAGTCCAAATCGTTGTTCAGGGCGTCATGGACGGAGACAGAGGGCAAGAAGGTCTCATCCGCGATGCAATCCGTGGACGCAGGGTCGCACAAAGAGTTCGTCCCCCTTCGCAGAGGACGTGCAATCGCACAAAGTCCTCAATGTAGGCCGTGCAGACACGCAGTGTGGATACAATGCCAGCCCATGTGGTGAGGCTCTCTGTGTTGGAGAGGTGGTAACAGAGGATGCAAAATAGCAAGCAGGCATCTGGTTCGCAACATGCCGTAGTCGAACCACTGGTGTCTCAGGAGAACCGTATGTCGCCTGCGCAGTGGCACCATCGGCGTCTTCACCTTCTGTGACAATCAAAGATGGTGCCAAAGTATTTTGAAGCAGCATACCCTCCAATGAGCTGCCTGCCAGGTGTCGCTGAGTTGCCTAAACATGGCTGTTCGGTGTAGGCACAGCGACATCCGCAACTAGGGCATCATTGTCGCAGTCTCGCTGTCAGTTGGTACGGTTGCATAATCCTCGCACCGAACCTGCTTGTCTCTGCTTTCTGGCAGGCGCACCCATCCACATAGCGCTGCTCCACAGGTGGGGCAGGGTACGCGTCTGTTTGCTGAAAACCACAAGGTCGATATCTTCATCGCATTTCTTTTCAACTACGCCGTACAAATGTCAGCTGGCACTGGTACCCGGACGCATGTGAAGTCTAGGACACGCTAATAATGGTACATCGTAGCGCAAAATGAACCCCGTTTTTAGGTTCTGATCGCATGTGGAGGGTTCATTTAAGAGCCCTGTACTTTGAGGCCAGGGGATTACGGTTGCGTGATTCCGGGAACGGGTACAGTGGAAGGAAACATATTCTAAACGAATACGGAATTTCTGGTTTGGGGAAAGGGGTGATAGGTTGTATTTGTAAATTACGCGAAATAACAAGTGCTTGTATATGATGAACGGTTTCCACGTTACCAGTCTGCCAAGAGTACTCATTTTGCGGGTGAAATCGGCGGACTTTTGGAGTATCATAGACGTCAACGGCAGGATCCGCAATAGTGCCTGAGGGCCCGCAAATGGTCAACCGAGGAAACATTGAAAACTCGACCTTCGGGGTGTCACTAATTACAGGGGCTGGGGTCTCCTGAAATCAAAATACAGGAGGAGATGGAGGTTGTCTTTGAGGCCTGATTATTCATACCCACCTGCTGGTATGTCTGGACGTTAGCACATTCCAACCCCTAGCACTGATAACCCCCCTCAACCGCAACCCTACCCAGTACACTCACTTTTCCGAAACTCGCGAAGGGAACCCTACAAGTCACCATTGGTCGTCAGAAACTGAAACCCGACCGGTAGCTCGTGCCGCAAGACCCCCGCCGGCTATCCTCCACGTTGGCGATGCAAAAGACACAC
This sequence comes from Endocladia muricata, assembly GCA_032356245.1. Taxonomy (NCBI): domain Eukaryota; phylum Rhodophyta; class Florideophyceae; order Gigartinales; family Endocladiaceae; genus Endocladia; species Endocladia muricata. Next base: position 10,000 of record JAUKWC010031097.1, on the reverse strand, counting down.
ACCGGCTCTCACAGCTCGACACCTCACACCCTGGCCATACCAATAAATCGATGTGGGCGCCCTTACTTTCCTTGCTCTATCCTCCTCTTTACTGCCTGTACTTCCGTCCGCGTGGTTTCGTCTCCTTCGCTGGCGACGATCTGCTCCTGTCTCCTTGCCTCTCCGGTACCCTTGCTTTTCGTTTCCTTCTTCCTTTCTCACCACATTATAACCATGCCGGCAAATGACCCTATCCGACTCGAGACGGTCGTCGTGTACTTGCCTGCCTTCAGTCTTCTTCTCTCCTCACCGAAGGTGACTGCAAAGTTCCATATCTTGGAGGTGCACATTTCGGCCTGGGTGGACTTCCTTATCGCAAAAGATGGCCGGGATTCAATGGGGCATGAGGAGATTACCACAGTCAAGAGAAAATGGCGTAAGCACTACTGCGAATTCCGTACCTCAATCGAGGGCGAAGAACCAGGCTCGGGCGAGCTGGGCACCAAGCATATACTTCAAGTAGTGGGCGTAGCGCTGTCAAACCTGATACCGACACGAAACGTACGGAGGATTCGAGATACTGCGGGCGCGGCCGCGAGGCGGAACAAGTACAGGATGTCCATTCGTTTGGTATCACTCTAATCGTTCCTAAGCTTAATAGGGTTCGGGGGGTAGTTCTGCGGCGACCCTTTTCCGTTCGCCGCCCCAGAACCTTCGAGGTTCCCGTGGCCTTTGTCGAGATCTACATGTACCCCCGAGGCGATGCAGAAAAAGTTCCTTCGATGTGAAGAAGATAACTAAAAGCAGAAATCGTCTCGTGTTTCCAGCGCAACTGCAAGCTCTGAGCCGACGCGACTTGCGGATGCTGTCAGGCCTTCAGATTGCGACGGGCTAGTCAGAAACTACTCTCTGTTTCATCCGTGCATTCGGCACTCTCTGGATTCGAAATGGGGTGGAAGTCGTACAGCTACGGCCCTGCACCCACCGTACAAGGCAGCATGCTGAAGGGGGCCGGTGTGGCAAGTCAGAAGGATATTAACAATAGTACAGTAGCATGTAGTCGAGCTGCTGAGAAGCAAGAGGCATTGGGTAGGGTCGCGAGCGTGTTCCCGTGCACCTCACTAGCCGTTGTTGCCAACAAAACATTTCAAGACGTCAAGCGCCGCAGCAACTGCTCGTACCAGTATGGCTTTGCGTCACAGGATGACTACGTGCTAAGAGTACTTCTTCAATCGACGAGGGATACCCAGAAGGACTTCGGGCTTTAGCATGAAGCATCCATAGATTGCGGTATCGCTTCATAGGTTATCGAGATGGACTCGGGGCGGTCCAATGACAATTCGGAAGACACAAAACCGCGTCGTCATCGGAAGGAGACGCAATTTTACACGACTCTGACTGGGTCGCCGTCCTCTTCGGCTCCTCGTTTGTCTTCTTCCCGGCTTGAAGAGAACGTGAAACTGAACTTGCAGTGTAGCGACAAAGAGGGGGACTAATGTATGGCATGGAGCCGTGCCCGACAAGCTAGTGGGGCGTTCTGGTTCACTCTGGACCTATCAGTGCCACAGGGAGCAGAACCCCTTCTTGAATCACCCAAACTAGTCCACCGCATGATCCCTTTCCGGTCGCAGTAGGAGCTAATGGAGCAGTGGCTGCCCGCCGAAAATCTTAGAATCAACCTTCCTGTGGAGCTGCTCTGCGTGGTGAAGTCGGGCTTCCGTATGTGAACCTGCATTTTCCACGCGCTCGTCATTCACCACGCCGAAAATCTGTGTGAGTGCCTGCATGGTAAACGTCAGCTGTGACTACCGGACCTCCAGCCTATTACAAGAAGCGAGCGGGGTACCGACACGTCTATGTTTCCAGAAATGGATGCGGACGTCCACCGGGTGCAGTAGCTTACTGAACCGTCCACCTCTACTGCACATTTCGGAATGCCATGGAATTCTAACCGCAGTGGCATTCCAAAACATGGGGTTCGTGTAGTAGGACGGTTTGTCGCGTGGACGCCGACTTCCGAGAAATAAATATTTTGAACTGCCGTGGTCAGAGAACGCCCGCATCCACTACCTATAGCTCATTTCCTAGTGAGACATCCAGCTCGTACTGCGAATTGTGCAGGACACTGTGGTTCCGCATCTCACCTTACATACCTCAATGGTGCATGGTGGCCTATAGCCTGCCTCACGTGGATAGGATCACCTAGGACCCTTCATACTCTTAATCGCCTTCCAACGGGTATCGCGGCACTGCCCTGTAGACCATTCCACATAGTATGCGCCATCTGTGGCTCTAAGAAACTGAGCATTATGCTCGGTGATGTTTGGCTGCACGGCCTCACCCAGATTCTTGCCGACGCTACTTGGCACGAGATGATGTGCGAATCTATGCGCTCATTTCTCCGACAGTATTATGAACGTATTGCAACGCAAACAATGACTACCGTGTAACCCACGTATTGTGTGCCACATTGCACGAGTGCTGCTGGACGGCGTCTGTTTAGTACTGTCCGAACATAAGACGTTTAAAGTTGCGGTGGGCTCAAACGTAGTGGTTCTGTCCTTCGCGATGCGTTCGTGTAGCAGAGCTTGCTTTGTGCATCGCCCCGTCACTGATTTAAAAGCTCGTAGATATAACTACATCTGGCACTGCGTGGTTTGCGTCGAAGTGTTGCCAACTGCAGCGCAACGCTGAGGCCTACAGTCGAGTCGACATCCTTTCATACGAAACAACTTTCTTCCTACGCTGTACGGCTACCTACCCTTAGAAGCACGTGGGAAGTACAGACATCAATACATCAGTCCACTACTGCCGTAGCCATGCTCCAGTTGACCCGTGCAGAGCGGGAGGCACACACTTCTTGTGCTGAACAGATCCTACACATATCACACGAAGTGTAGAAACAAACTGACGCTTGACTCAACGTCCGAGAGTGGTTGTAAACGAGTGTCTCGTGGCGTCGGAAAGTAAGTAGTTCTTGAGATCGTGTGGTGCGAGTAGTCACAGGGGTTGAGATCTACTCTCCTCAGAGTTCATGGACAGATGTATGTTGTTTTGCACATTACATTTCGCACATCAATCTAGGCATGTGTTTTCACAGGTGTAAAGCTCAGCCCCTGTCACTAGTGACAGCCCCCTAGTCTGAATTTGCAGTACTTCTGAAACCTCATTTTTCTGCCGTAGCGGCCCCAAAATCGCCCACTCTTCTGGGCGACTTTCCTTGCGGCTAAGCCCGAGTCTTTCTCAGCCCCTATATTTTGGGTTGCTGGCATGGAAGTGGTTCTCAAACTGGCATGTAGTGTTTAAGTTTGTTCTACTTCACGCTATTCAGGCACTTTTTCGTGTAGCTACCTAATCTTCCGCCCTGCTTGTCGGAATAACAATCAACTCCTCGGTGTCATCGTAGTTCGAACCATCATCTCTAGGACTGATCTGCTCTGCACTAGTACTTCCGCCCACGTGCAAGTCGAAACACCAAACCATATCGGCGTTGTCTCGACTGTCCGACTCCTCACCTCTTTCCATACCCCTACGAATGACACGGGCCACCTCACTGGCTGGGAACTGCGGTAGCCCTCTCGGTTCGTAGAGGACCTGGTCCGGCACACCGTTTCCTTCCGGCATAAAATACACATGGTGCCGTACCGTCACCTCATCTGCAATGCGGTCCTCATACCCAGCCCTGGCGTGCGTGAGATGCCCATGCCCGAAAAACACAGAGTTGGGCGGCACAATGATCTTCTTCATCGTGAAGAACGCCGCCGCTGTCACCCGTTCGCTCTCCTTCCCGTATGCAAACACGTGTGAATAATCACACGCCCACTACGGCAAGCCTACTGCCTCGCTCACGCCTGCGAAAAAGCCCGGCGTCTCCGCGCTCAATGACTCGTCAAGGTCATTGTGCGGCGCTTACCGTGCGTATTCCTTCCTAAAAACCAAGAACCGACCCCCCCTCTTAGCTACGAACAGCTTCCTCCCAAGTATCTTCCTCAGACCGACGTAGGCAGCACGCTGAGCCACCCACGCGTCTAGCTGCGCAGGCCTTCGCGAAGCCCACACTTAATCCCCCCTCGACTCGTAGGCTTCTATCACCAGGCTCCGTGTACTGGAGTACCGGGCGATTCCCACCTCCCAGTTTGCTGCGTCCTCCCCGTCTTCGCCCTCGTTGACAATCGGGTTCCTCCAAGTCTCATTAGGCCCCTGTCCCAGTGCATTCTCCCCGTTGAATGTGCTCCTAATGAATGAAAGCAACTTTTCAGCGGGGGAAGCTTCCACTTGGGCGCCTACATCAGGGGCTCGAGGCTTCCGCGTGGAATGCCGCTGGAGTCAGCAAAATTCTCTAGGCACGTGTAGCCGCGGTGCTGAAGCTAACCTTGTCGCCTCTCAAGGTAGGCATATCCTCTGCTACAATCCTCACCTCCGTATGCTACATCTCTCCAAAAGTGTGTCTGAGACCGGTTGGGCCTCTAGATGTCCAGACCCACATCGATACTCTCAAGCTGGGTAAAGTAAACGTAGCTCCCCGTGCAGAACTGAAGCCGACGCATGGCTATGAAGTCCTTGACGGAGAGGTACAAATGCGCCAGGTGCTCAATGGGTCTATGGATGGGAAGCAGCCAGAGCATGGGCTGCGTGTCTTTCACCATCCACAGCCGCAACTCCTTTTCTTCGTGATCTTGCAGACCGACGTATGCCAGATTTTCCGAAATGTCAGGTGTTTTTTCAAACACCACGGTCTTGTCCGCAATGCCGAACGGCACCTAGTTCCGAACCTTGTCGTCGAACATCGGCGGGGAACCTTCAAGTTGGCCCGTGTTTTCGTGGGCCGCCTCAGTCTTCTCAGCGAGTCCTCTCCACTGCACGACTGCCCTTTTCACTCCACTAGACTTCCCCGACTGCACAAGCCCCACAACTGGAGGCGTTGACCGTGACTAGGGTGCAGCCGTTGTCTCCCTGGGAAGCGCTTTTGTCGCGGGCGATACTCCTGGGGCCTTCCTCCCACGGACTTTAGGCTCGAATGCAGTCGCGTGGGAAGCAGGAGCACGACGAGCAAAGCTGTGCGTAGAAGGCACAGCAGCTGGGTTCGTCACACGAGCCGGGGCGGCGTGCATGCTGACCACAAAAACAAAGTACTCAGTTCCCCTATTCGCGAAGCGCATACCATACCCCTTGTTGCGCTTCACAAGATCTTCCGCTGAGTCGTTGCCTCTCTCGGAGAGGAGGCGCATCTGGCTCAGATAGAGCTCTTGGACAGAAATTCTGAGGAGTTTCGATTGAGCAATCTCAGCCCCCTGAAATTCGTCAAAACAAAGAACCTTCGCCTTGCCATACTTCTCAAAGAAGTCTCGGCAGGCTTGGAAAAGCTGACGTGCGCACGCGCAGAAATCTTCGTGCTCAACGATTCTGTCGCGGTCCGCGTTGTAGATGATCCTTGCCGCGGAAGTCATGAACAGGGCTACAACCTAAGGGCTCTCAGACCAAAGATGCTGGGCTCCAAGGTGAGTGATGCCGAGCTTCTTAGAGGTCGACGTGTCGAATCTCAGGTCGCGCAGCACTTTCACGAGGCCTGAGTCTCGGAGGAAAATCTTCGCTACGCGTACGGGGCGGCGTTAGGCAGACAAGCCAGTCGCTGGCAGTAGAATGGCCTTGGCTTTTCCTGCCCCAGATCCCTCCCAACTCAACGCCAGTGGATCCGTGTCGATGCCCACGGCGAGAGCCAGCATGAAGTGGATGACACGCATGAGATAGGGCAAGAAAGATTTGTCGTTGCTGACCAGTGCGGAGCAGGTGTTCTGCTGCGACGCATTGGACGTGATTTTTGTATCCGTCATATCCCTTCAATCCTTTCGGCATATAGACCGCATGCAGAGCCGCTTACGAGCCCATGCCATGCCGTCCTTTCCCTCTGTCAGGCTAAGGACACCTTGGCGGCGATGAAGGCCGTCTATCACGGCACACATGACACCTTCGCGCAACACCGTGCGGTACTTGATCCTCTCGTCAGCGATGTCCGGTAGGGAGGGATTCTCGCACCGTCCCACTGCGACCCACATGACGCCAAGGTCGTACTTGTAGCCGCGCTCAACCAGGCTGGCCTCGAGGCTGTCGATGGCAGCGTCCATACTTTCGCGAAGAACGTGCTGCGGCTCTATAATCTGAACGATATATACACAGATCTAAATGGACTTGTAGTCGGCCTTTGAGAAAGTCCCACACGAGACAGTACGCTCCTCGACCTCCACGCCAATCAAGTCGATGTCCTCACCGTCCATAGTAAGTGGTGCCAAAGACCTGTCGCACTAATGGTGCGCCTGGCCTGGGGCGTCCCGGCGTTGGCGTTTGGGTCGTGGCGACTCGCATGGAGAGGGCTGCACGCCCGCTTCGGCCCGGAACGCCGTCCCTGTCGCTGATGCTGCGATTCCAGCTCCGACTGTGCCCCTATCTGCAGCTCCATGGAAAACGTGAGCGAGTCGCCGGGGAAAGTCGTGATGGGAAATTTGTCGATCATTTCGGAAGTACGCCACTTGCGAGAAAGGATTAACAATGACAGTGAAGGAGGACTGATTTTACAATGTGAAGGCTGAGAAGACGAGAAAGGATCCGTATGCAGGGAAGAATGCACGGGTGACGGTAGAGAATGGAAAGACTGCAAGAAGAAAGTGGTAGCGAGGGAGGAGTACGGAGATGACAACCAGGAAAGGTTGAATGTGCACTATCGGCAGCAATTATCGTCCCGCGCAAAAAGAAGCAATTCTGAGCACGCCTCTATAGCTGCATTTCACGTTCCGAAAGTATGTAATTTTTATGATCGGTAGGGTGTCACTAGTGACAGGGGTTGAGGTCTGCACATGTGACAATATATGGGCAGATGGATGTTGTTATTCAGATTGACTTTCGGCCATCCATCTGCTCACGTGTTTCCACGGGTGTAAATCTCAGCCCCTCTCACTAGTGCCACCCCCCCGCAGCCTAAATAATATACTTATTTTTCCAAGTTTCGTGCAGGGGGCGCCACTGCTCGTAACTACTGTTATGCAACAGAAACGTGAGCGTGTCGGAGTATATCATGTTCCTGGCCGCTGCCATCCCTGTCCGCAATACGCTTGGCACACACCTGCTCCCACACCACGACACCTCATACCCTTGCAATGCCGATATATCGACGCGGTCCTCCGTGCTTTCCTTGCTTCGTCATCGTCTCTCCTCCGTGTACTTCGATCCACGTAATTTTTCTTGCTTCGCTTGTGACGCTCTGCTCCTCCCTCCTTCCATCCGTATCATTCCTGGGCTTCTTTTCCTCTTTCGTTGCTCATCGCACTGTAACCATGGCGGCAACTGAAGTCAGCAGGCCCCGGACAGCTGGTGTGTACTTGCCGGCCTTCATTGCCGTTGTCTCCTCATCCGAAGTAAACGCGAAGTTTGACCTTACGAAGATCCACATGTCGGCCTTCCTGCTCTTTTTCGTCGCAGCAAACGAGGAGGCCTCAATCGCGACCGAGGAAACTGCCGCAGTGAAGAGCAAATAGGGCAAACCTAGCAGCGACTTCCGCACTTCTATCGAGAGGAACGACGTGATCTCTCGCAAGCTGGGGTGCGAGCAGATGAAGCAGATAGTGCTCGCAGCGCTATTAATCGTTTTGCTGCAACCAAAACACAAGAGAATTGGGGCGATCGCGGATGTATCTCTGAGGCCGAAGAACTACGGAGTGTCCCCTATTGTTGGCACCAACTTCATTCCCTCTAGGGTCAACAAGGTTCGGGACGTACTTCAGCCAGGAACCTTTTCTGCTGGCCGCCCAAGAACCTTCGAGGTTCTGATGATCTTTTACGTGGTGAACTTATGCCACTCGAGGCGTGGGAGCAAACGTGTAATCGCTTCGAAGAATATAAATGAAAGCGGAGATCGTCACGTGTTAGCTGTGCAGCTTCTAACTCAGGCGTGGACGAATCTGGCGACGTCAGTGAGAGCGTCGGGGTGGGAGGCGTTAGTCGGACCATACCGTCTATTTCGTCCCCGCGTTCAGCACCTTGCGGCTTTGAAGTCACGCACTGATGACTTTGAATCCATCACGCAAAAGACCACGCTGCAAGGGAATGGGGTAGCAAGTGTGGAGGAGTGTGCGAGCAGTACGGTAGCCAGGGACCGAACTCCTGAGAAGGATGCGGCAATGTGGTTGGTTACCAGTCTGTTCCTGTCGAGCTTGCAAGCCATCGTTAGAAACAAAACTTTGTACGATGTTAAGCAACGCAGCAACCGGCCGTATCTGGATCGCATTGAGTCTGGAGACGACCACTTGAGAAGGGTCTTTGCCGGCTTGAGCAGGGATATCCGGAAGGCCTTGGGGCTTCAAAGTAAAGAGCCTGCAGATGATGGTGCTTGTTCAGAGGTTGTCGAGGTGGACTCAGAGCTGTCGGATGCCGATTCGGAAGACACAAGACTGCGTTGTTGTCGAGGCGTGCCACTGTCGAGCACCACGCCGAGTGTGGAACTATCCGCGCAGCCTCCTCGTTCTTTGTCTTCCCGGCTGAAAGAGGAGATGGAGTTGGAACTTGAGCGTAGCGACAACGAAGTGAGAGGTGTGGTGGCACGTAGTCGTACGGGGCAAGGTAGTGAGGCTTTCCGGTCCCCTCTCAACCCATTAGTACCGGAGCCGAACGACCCCTTTCGGGAAGCACCAGCACCAACAAACCGTATTAGCCCGTCTCCACCGCCGGAGGACGTGTCGGAAGAGTCGCTCCCCGAGGAGAGTCCGTCCACCGACCTTCTTGCGGGGCTGGTCGGCGTGATGAAGTTGGACTGCCGTTTCCGCAGCTGCACTTTCCACGACCTCATCAATCATCACGCTGACGACTCGCGTGAGTGCCTGGAGGGTAAAGTTCAGCTGCTGTTGACGGACCCTCCGTTCAAAACCAGAAGCGAGCGGGGTGCGGACAACTCTGCCCATGATGTCTTCACCCACAGTGACATGGACACCTCCATCCCAATATGCGACGCACTGCTTGCTAAAACCGGCCACGGAATCATTTTCTGTAACGGTCTACAGTTTGGCGTGTGGCTTTCGCGCCTCAAGCATGACAGCCGAGAGTTGTACGACGAGGCAGGTGAGGGGGCCAGTGCGTCGAGGGGGAGGCGGCAGAAGGACTTCTTGTTTAACGTGGATGACCAAGCGATGGTCCACGTCCGAGCTCGAGGTCACTACACGCAAAACCATGGTATAAAATGGTGCGGCCACGCCTCAGTCACGCAATCGCCTGCGACGAAGATGATGACTGCGTCATTCGAGCTCTACCGACCTTGGTCAAGGCGTTTGAGAAAGCGTTGTGAGCACCGCGTGCGACATTAGTGGCTCTCCGCGGGCTGTCGAGCTTGCCAAAAGGTACTTGGCCGGTGTGAAACGGTACGTGTCTTCCAGGAGAGGGAGCAGCCCTGGAGATGCTCCTGCTGGGTGTCCTCGGTATCAATGTCTACCGAACTACATAGTCCGGTTTATCGCAGACTATGCAGTGGATCCCATGCTTTCCCTGCGCTATTCGCGGGCGTCGGCAGACAACCAGCCGGCGTAATACCACGCCCTGCTGGACACGCCAGACACGCTAACGGTACGGGCGGTGGAAGTGATGGCGAGGTGTGTGGTGGTGCGCCCGTCGACGGTGACGTACACAGACGTGGGACTCGGGGTATTTGCCGACCGGGGCTTCGCGAAAAAAGGGACGATTCTCCCCGTCCGTGGGACGCTTCTGTACGTAGACATGCGTGAGCACACCCGGGAGAAGACGACGGTCTATGGAGGTGAAAGTTTGGGTGTAGACAAAGAACGATTCAACCGCGTAGCCCTTCTCGTTGAAAGGCAGGCGAAGTCCCGTGAAGGTCCGAGGCGTGAGGAGTACACTGTATCGACGCCAATTTGTGTGGCAGAGTTCGTGAATGACGCCCGGGACTTGCCTGGGGATGACGAGGAGCGACACAGAGGTACTTCTGGAGCGCGAGACAGAAAGGTGGAGTTTTACAAGGATCGGAGGA
>JAUKWC010030986.1:0-17910 GCA_032356245.1 Endocladia muricata | reverse complement strand
TCCCTGTCGTCATTCTATTTCTGTCTGCACACACTCTCTTCTCTTCCTTACGGTCTGCGCTAAGCCACTCACGCATTCCTTCCCCTTTGGCGCTGCCTACCCTCGCCTCCCGACTCCTTCCCCACTCTTCGCAGCAGCACACCTTCACCATGTCGTGGTCTCCCATATCTCACCTTACGGAGGCTCCTCCATCTCCGGATCATACTGCCACCATCGTCAGCAAGCACGACATCCGTTTCCTCGTCGATCCCTCTCCTCCCCTTTCACCACTGCCGGGTCTCCCTGTGCTCTCTCACTCTCGCCATCCCGGCCCATCGCCAAGACTCACTACTTCAACCGCACCTTTTGCGGCCTCGTCGCCCTTATCTGCCTCCGCGAACCCAATGCCCTCCTGCAAAGACTGCAGGTTTATCTCCAACACCATGGAGGAGCTTGCTATGCATGTGCGCGTCGCACATCGTGTCAAGCCGTTCGCGTGCAGTGCGTGCGACAAAACTTTTGCCGAGCGCGGCAATGCCAACAAGCATTACCGTGTGGCCCATCTAAAACAACGCAACCATCGTTGCCAAACTTGCGATCGCTGCTTTGCCTTTCGCGACGGCCTCAATCGGCACATATCCATGGTGCATTTAAATCAAAGGCCCTTCGAGTGCACCGAGTGTATGTGTCCAAAGGGGCCACATTCGCAACTGTTACCGTGTACGCATATATGCGGCATGAGATTCAAGCAGAAGTCACACCGACGAAGGCACGTATTGAGCGTACATCACGCGGCAGGTAAGCGTATGGGAGTCGAAACAAGAGGTTATAATAGTTCGGGTCGGTTAGTGCGATTGCAGGGACAGACTGCTGGGCAAGTATCGTGATTGTACGGCCAAAGGCTTTCGGAGCAGCATTTGGGAACAGGAGACGGGGGTTGTTGGGAACAGAAGGTGGGGATTGTAGGGAGTATGAAAACTGATCTGGCCCCACCGCTGCTGGTCGAGAAGTTTATGAGAGTTTTGTATCGTGCCTCACAAAGTGCGGTCCCACTGGTCTTGCCGTTGCGTAAGAAGCCGACTTAGGAGGGGCTTTGCTGGTCGTAAAGAGAATGTGGCTGCTTGTCAAAGCATACACGTACGGCATGTGAAAAGTTTACGGTCACGTGAAGGAGATGTGGAGGAAGAGCATGTCTCGCCCGCCGAATTTTGGCGAGAAACTGCAATGTGTAAAAAGCTAACAGATGTGACAATGACGGCCAATCCTAACAAAGGTGCAGTTTTGAGTTGAGTGTTGTTGTAAAAGTCGACAGGCTATCACCATGTAGAGAGACATTGAGTCTACTGAGAGTAACACCGCTGAGTCTTTCTCTACTAGCATGAGAACTGATTCGCAGTCACTTTTTTTTTGAGTCACGTCGAGTTCCTCCTGGGTAGAGACATTCCCGGTTTCTCACCCACATATTCCACAGCATACACACGCTCTGCAGACCAATATGCAAATCATCATCACGTGCGGAAAGAATGCTGCAATAGAAATGCTGCTGCTGCATCCTTCGGACGCTTGAGTTGCTGATGTCGCCAAGCACAGTGGGGGTATTGCTCTAATCAGATGCTATTGGTCAAAATCAGTAGGAGAAGGGGATTGTGCAGCATGTGCGCTCCACGGCAGGCTTTGTCCGTACAACTTTTGTGCCACGATCTAAAGTGCTCAATTATCGCAGTCCAACTCTCGCAAACATTGGCGGGAAACATGTTCATGAGTTGCATTGGCAGAGCCCTTGTTCTCTGGGCCACGTGCAACACTCATTCTGCACAATGTAAGGGGCACTGTATTTCACAAGATCAACTGCAATTCCACACGTTCTGCAGCGGTGAATATCCAGATCCTAATTTTAGAAGCAAACCCATTACAGAAGACGTATAGAACACCTCATAAAATTGATCGGCATTGTTGCTTCAAATGGGCAATCGCACCACTGCTGTAGCGAGTGGAATTCGATTCCACGCCCCTAGTCTCCCTTGCAGGATACACTGTACAGTACACGTTGCTTTACTGTATGAACGCTTGACCACGCGATTAATTGCATGTCTCACGATATGAATTTTGCATTCATATACATGTAACAATTTCGTACACACTTGGGAGTGGATATTCGGAGTTTGGCATACACTTACCAATAAATGAACGGGGGTTTCTCTATCAGACCCGTCATTTACCATTCAGACTGGGGTTGTAGATGTGTGTACTGTAGTCGGCGAAAAGGGACAGCGAAGCGCTGCATTGGCATCACGTCAGGAATCGGATCAATAATTCAGTATTTGAAGGAAGAAGTCACTATCGTCAGTGCATTGAGTCTCACTGCAGGACAATATGCGACACGCAGGTTTTGCGGACTTGACTTATTTTTTTGAAAATGGAAGGTCCTTTCTACATTCCAATACAAAATGTGAGGATGCAGAGAGCACTGCAATGTCTAATCAGAGTTAGAAGTAGCCAGTGATTCTTATCGTCCTGCATTCCGTGCACGTTTTCCTTGACGCGGCGTCGATCACTCAAGCTGGTCGACACAGCAAGACATTTGCGGAGCAGCATCAGATTACAAAATCCGGCTCGTTGAATTGTTCCGCCAATGTGACTGTTACGGCACAGCTCGGTCTCCTCCACAAATCTAGATGGCTTTAATTGCCCCTCGAATCGCTGAAACCCCCGATTCCAAGGACTTCCCGACGAGCCATCATGGTATAACCTCACCTCACATGTGGTCTTCTTTGCGCCGCAGCTGTTCGGGTGCGTTCCCGGAATTTTCTTTGAATACGGTACATTTTCTTTCGAAATATTTCTGGGTCTGGCATAAAACCAGCGGAGGAGGTGGTCACTCCATTTTTGCAAACCACAAGCGGGCTCTCTTGTAAAAACCTGTACAAAGGAATTAACCGAGATATTCAATGTATAAAGTTACGATCTACCACTTCGTCCGCCATTCGGTGTTTGAAGGTGGTATTCCACCTTCCTCACCATCAGCAATATTTTCTGTTCGATAGGTTGGTATCGGAAAATGCTTGGATATCTGCAGGCGAATTCCACTGTCGTCAGGTAAACAGTACAACATTGGGTTCTTCAATGGCTATTGTACAGTACTCGTCATATAGTGTAGTTCTGCCTCATAAGAAAGCGGAACTTTATCTCACTTTCGTTGCAATTTTTACCAACTTCGAACCCTCAAATTGCCCTATTCGATCTCTTTATTCCTGTAGGAGCCTACGAATCTCAAAGTTTTAAAGAATATATAACTTTCAAGTCAGCTATCCGTGTGTTGAGAAATCTGCCTTTTTTTGACTTTGAATATAGCCTTTTTCGTACTTTCCTCATAGCGAAACCTCGACAGCACCGCCGTATTCATCTCCTTCGTCCATCGACGCCGCTTTGGGATCTCCATGAAAGTTTGTTGCACAGCTGCGCTTGAAGAAAGATGTTGCGAATATTGCGTGCTCGGAACAAGGAAATAGACGTCCAGCAATGTTAGATAAAGAACGAGAAGATATTGATTTAACTATCGTTGTACTTTAACCACCGAACCTCTGCCTTATTATCAGGCAAACCACCCATTTCATGGGAGGCTGGTGCTCTGTACAGTAGACTAGTAGACTCTAGCTAGTAGGTAAACTTCTGCTGTAGTGTGTACTCAAAGTCATTCGCTGTGCGCTGTAACAAACCACTTGTCGTAGTTTTGGTGAGTGTGATTCGGAACACAAATTGTGGAGTTGAGTCACACAGTCGTCCGTCTATACTACAGTACATACTTCAGACGACGTCTGGGGACTATTTACCGACGGGGTTGCCTCCTGAAAGGCCCATGCATTGCCGTTCACAAGAACTGGATATGAAATGGCCTGAAAGGAGTCGATTTGGTAGGTGTGCATTGTTGGTGTGCCTTTGTTTATATATCGGAATATGCTATATTCGCACGTCAGCTCTTCAAGCACAAATGCCCTAAGAAACTACGCTAAGCATTCGAAGAACTGTAGAATGACGATGGGGTATATTGAATGGGCGGAGCGAGTCCCTCGAAAGAAAGTTTGGGTAAATACACAATATTTACGGTTAGACAAGGGCTTGCTTCTACACGACATAAATTTTCTGACCCCAGCTCAGACGAGTCACAAAATATGTACTCGTTGATAACTTGGATTGTTTCAGCTTTCCTTACGAACAAGGAACAGCTCGAGAAGAGCCCAAACTTCAATGAAATTAGCAAACGCAAACAAAGTATGACATCAATCTCGTCCGCCTACAAGCCGACGAGTTCCATGCAGGTTAGATCTAACAGAAAAGAAGATATTGTAGTGTGTGACTGTGCTCTTTGTTTAGCGAATATTAAGCATCATCACAAACGAACCAGTATCATGCAGTCATTGGGATCACGAAGTAAGGGGAAGCCGTGAACTCCAGACGGGTACGTAGTCAGCAATTCGTAACACGTCGCTAGCCAGGCGGCTTTGTGTATCGACAATGATGCAGTACTCGCTGGCCGATTCAGGGCCGTTATGAACACATGCCTCAACAGAACCACCCCCTACAGTATGACGTATGTCTCAAGCGTGCAGGGGTAGGTTTGAGCATCCTCTGGGCATAGGCTTGTAATCTTCTTGTGCTCTTCTCATATATTCCGAAATCGATACTTTACTATCTCAGCTCGACGTCTCACACTGAATACAGAACAATTCATTGCATTCACTGATCGGGTACTAGTCGGCATGGAACTTTTTTAAGCATCAAATATTACAGAACACAAAGGGCGTTATTGTCATTTTACAGCAAATAATGCGGTAGGGCAGTCCACAGAAAGCATATTACGCCTAGGAAACAATCGACGATGGCAAGATCGGCTTAATTTTGTCGATTTTGTTTCACTTGACCTCTGGACGACGAGCGTCACTTTGCATTTGTCTGAGAATGAAAAGTGTGTTCGAAAACTTGAGCTCCTAAGTTCCCTCACTGAAGAGAACTGCTTAGTCGTCTACTTATGCAGCGGCAATCAGATCTTTTTTCTATCGTTCAAGGTCTTCAGAACATCTTTTCATGCATTCTATGTGCAATGTTCCTGTGACTCGGGATATTCTGACACTGTGAAACTGAACCCACCTGAAGCCTAGCGCAGCCTGTCATTCGTCCATAGTGAAAACTGGTACGGTCCTCCGGTACCCATATCGCCTTTGTCATTCTGCGAAGTAAACTTTGCGTTTTACAATTTAACCAGATCATCTGCTTGAACACCAAGCAGTGATCACCACAAACAGCTGTACCCCCCTCAGAAGGCCGAGCTGCTCTATGCAGGTTTAAGCGGCTACCGTAATCCTGTATCTAGATTGCGCATTCACTGATTTTGGTTTGTCAATTGCTTTAAAAAGTAGGAAAAAGTGACCATCAGGAGGCCGAATATCATATTCTTGACGTCAATTATTTGAGTCTGAAACGAGAACTACCCTACACGTTCACTGATAAAAAAGTGCTATTCCTTGACCCGAAGTTGTGTCATATGCCGGTCCCATGGCTGATGGGCGCCGTTGTAGGCATAGTGCGAAGCAAAATACCTTTCTCCGTGGGCCATTCTACATAGACGCGAATTAGACATTCAGTTCGTTTTTAGATTCAGTCAGCACGGAGCATATGCACCGTGGCTGGCAGTTGTTCAGGGTCAGCTGCTGCAACTCCTCAAGCATTACGTGCTTAGACGTCCACAACATGAATACACCAGATTGTGCTGGTTATTGGGCTTTACGGCCAACTTATTATTACTTAAACGCTTTCAGCATAACACAGAGCGGCTTTGGAGAAGCGGCTCAAAGCTAGTAGGTTGCGTGAAGGCAAAACTTGGATTATGTCGTGCGATCAACTCAGAAATCGTTAATCACGACTACTCGACTTTGGGATCAGACTGTCTACTTTTCTGCCCTGTTTAGCCACTGGCGCACTGCTTGTGGAGCTTGAAGGATGGATGAGAATGAATCGGAAGAGGTTTGAAATTCTCTGTGAGCGTAATGGGCATGGCGTAGTCGAAGCATTGAGGGGTGTATCGTGGTTTCCGACGATTCGATCGAGTGTAGTATAAGAAATGTACCATTGAGGCAGTGGATAGTGTGAAACAGTACTGTCTGTGGGGGATTTGGCCTCATATAAGCTCAAATTTTGTTGAGACAGTAAAGGGCTGAGGAGATATCCACTATCGCTGTTCTTCATATCTTCTTGAAGTTCTTTGAATACTCTGTTCGGGCAGAGTAGAGCTGTAGACTATCTTAGCGAAATGTTTTCGCCGTCAGAGTTTGAGTGCAACCGAGTACGCTACCGTTCGTTTTGATATCATCGAAGGGAGTCAGGAATATTACGCGTACAACAACTATCATATTCGTCATGCCTATCGTATAATTTACAGATTTTCTCGAAGGTCGGTTGACCTCACACGAGGCTAAGCTTGACATCATATGAGGCGAAATCCAGCGTCCGATAGACACTACTGTTCACTGTACGTCTGCCCACATATGAGCCCGATATTCAAGTCAAAATGTTAAATCATCGGTTTTTTTTAACTTCTTCTTTATGCCCAAGCGACATTCCGTAGAGTTGACAGCTTGGACAGTATAGAGCTGTCAAATTTCATCGATAGCAGAAGCAAGAATTCCACAGATCATGCCGTGGAGTCCCCAATTTTCCAAAACGATTTCTCCCTCTTCCAACCCTAGTTGCGTTGTTGGACATCGAGCTCATAGGAGTGGTCACCATGTAGCCTGCGACTCCAAGTGCAGCCGAATGTATGTTGCCAATTGGAAGCTCAGAAGAGCCTCAGGAACCGTCAGAGTCGTCAACGAGTCCAGTGCCAACGGCAAAAATGTCACTCATGTCAAGACCAGCTGGTGGCTGGCAGGAAGTTTCGAGGTCAACGCACTGCAACCGACATAAAGCAGAACAATAGAGTGTCCTGATAAAAACATTTAAACCAGATTTAGAAATAATCTTCAAAGCTCTGAGGAGTTGAGAAATTGGTGGGGCATTCTCGGAATGGATGTTGAAATCGGCCAGACCGCACGTGTGGATGGACAGAGTTACAACTTTAGAGGGATTAGTAGCCAAGGTCCATCGGGACAGACCGCTGAGGTCAGTAGCACAATATGCACTCGTGCCAACGTTATTCTGGAAATTGATAGCTTAAGCTGCTTGAAGCCCAGAAGCATCATTCGTCCGATCGACAAGATTGTGTCTATGACGTTAGACCCTGAAGTATTGACCCCTTTCGACTACTTTCCGTTTATGTTCACAAAGGTAGTGAAAAGTACTCTGAGCCGCTCCGACCTACAGGTGGCTGCAGCGGCAAGTATAGTTCGAGCTGAAAAGAGGATTATGGAAGTACTGCTGTTCGGAGTCGGGTTGTTGCATTCAGAGGATAGTCGGTATCATGAGATAGAAAGAACGTGGTAGCTAGGAGCTCTGAGAGCTAATCGGCAGGGAGACTTCACGCATCCCTAACGGTGCGGGTCGAGAGGCTATAGGCCACAAAGCGATGAGGAAAGTCGGACTGGAATCAATGGGGAAGGGATTGGGCACGATAGGAATGGAGCAGGAGAGGTCTAGGGAAAGAGGTAGGCATAAGGACAAGTAGCCGAGGCCATAGAGTGTCGCAGAGAGAAAGGATCGAGCATGAAAGCTTCAGTTGGACGGCGGAGCACAGAGGATGTTGTTTTTTTGACAACAGCCGAAGCGCTAAGCAGAAGGTGCACTGCGAAAGACAGACTGCGAATGTCGCGTTGTGCGCGAAACATAGGGTTAAACCCCCGCACCTTTAATATTCGAAATGATTATCCTGATTGAACCTATGTACAACGCGTACAGTCATGGAGTGAATAATGGGTGCCAAAGTATAGAATCAAGAAGCAATAGGTCAGTGTGCCAGTGATAGTGCAGCGCAGAGTAACGCTTCAAACGTGTACACACTGACAGCCATGCGCGAAGAAAGTCCAGAAAGACTGTCAAGGGGGTACTATTGCGAGGCATGCGTCCTACAGCACCTTGAAATAGCGCCGTGTCGACAGTGACATTGTACTTTAACACGGCGTTATCTGGACTTTGCGGTTGTGTAGATAAATGGGGATTTAGAAAATAGGTATTTCAAGGGTACTGGCGAAGGGGAAATGTTTTGTCTTCTCGGGCGTTTAATCTTGGTGACAAGACGCCATTCCAGCAACTTTTGCACATTGCAAAGCAGCATCCCGAACAATAGGCAAGTGCCATCTGCTCGTGTGGGTGACACATGCGTCATATCTAATGCGAGCAGCTCTGCACCGGAACTGCAAGTAGGAGGTCCTGTAGTAGCGCTGTGACTTTCGATCTCAGATAGAGCCTGGGCAAATGTTTGTTGATGCATAAAATAACCACCCAGCCAGGAAAGCCAACACATCCCAGCGCATATGCGTTCATGAGAGTACAGCAAGTTGGTTTAGGCTAGAAGGGAGCTGAGAATCTATCGGTACTCTGCGTCCTGTATCACTTGACTGAAAGCTGGAAAGTCGATTTGATATCGAGTCAGCATTTTATAGTCTCTGCAGCAATATGATATGTTTCAAGGTGATAGTCCCAGCCGACGGCAATGACCAAAAAACCCTCAAAAGCAGGTACAGCCGTGAAATATCAGTCAATCCACTTCTAGTTGAGCCATGCGTTTAAACTTCCCGAGAGGCTTGTGCTGAGTTGTGCTTTCAAATAGTAGAGACAGCATAAGTGCTTCTAGGGAGTGACCAGACGTTTAATAGTGTTTCTAGGACAGCGTGAAACAAACACCCTGCGGACTACCTTCCTGGACTAGGAATAGCTTCCAAGGGTTCCCACGTCACGATGCCAACAGCTAAAAAAGGTCTTGTGGCCGCGATATAGATTGACCAATGTAGACCCTACCTCATCAAATCTACTTTTACAACCTCGGCTGGCGACAACATGTACCATGACAAGGAGAGGGTCTGTAACGGAAATCTCCAGCTTGTAAGCAATGTAGTAGCCATCCGAAGCGTGTATCAGCACTAGCATGGAATGTGTCTGCAGGTTTACATTCAGAATTGCTATCATAAGGGTGACCTTGGGTCGAAAAAGAAGTTCGAGGTTGAAGATTGGTTACTGGCAGTCAAACCTGTTCCTGTGGGTATGTGGTATGTTGACACTCGAGAACTGCACCTAGGATGAAAAAAAAGAACACTGTTCTCCGTACATGGTTTCTACTGCCAATTCGCAGATGGACTCGTGTATATACTTGTGAAGGAAGCTTTACAGGTTCACATGCGGTCTGGAGACCAAAACCCGAATGATATCATAGCCTTCGTCAGTGGCTTTGGAGCCCAGCTGACCTCTCGAAATCACAGGCGTCTTTTGTGTGACAGGATGTCACCTAATGCGGCGTGGCAGTCTCGTTGTTCGGTTTGTAAGAACACAAAGAAGTTGAAATTAGGATAGTCAACATAGTTTGGAAATATTCGTCCGGAAGTTTAAATTTATCACAGAGAAACTGACAGATGTAGCCTCGCGCAGCATGGTCAGGAGGTGCGTAGTTTTGAATACAACGAAAATCAAGATAAGTGTTCAACACCTTTCAGTACGTTGAGATATGAAATCTGTACTAGCGTTCTAGAAGTACGGTTGTTGATATTGTGGTTGACACTTACATAGTTGTAGCAAAATTGGAAAACAATCTTGAGCTCCAAACAGTTCTACTGGCGTGGTGTGCCTTGCTCGATTTTAGTATGCCGCTTGGGAATAACCCTTCAGAACATGCCATCGTATACTGTTTTCTGTTGAAGTGATCTCTTTGCACGATTCCTCTAGCACGACCACTTCGGATCATATTGGGTTTTCTTCCGAGGAAGCCGAAACGCAAAAACGTTCAGCGAGAATGGAACTCGCAGACAGAAGCATTCCTGATGTGCCAAAGACCGGCCATCTAACTCGCTGTAGTTAGAAATAGACGCAGAAATATTTCTGCCTGACTGCATCAAGACCACGAAGTGTATAGTAGGGGTACCACACCATTAAATCCTGGCGACATTACGAAAGTTGAAGTCATTCCGAACAGCCACGGATTTGGCTTTATACGGGGCAGGGTTTGACATGATATGAGACGAAAATCACTGTCTACTTGAAAACATCATCGTTTCAACTAACGACAGAGCTTCTATCGTGATGCCGACTTTCAGGCGCAAGCACACATGTCGGCGGTTGTACCCAGTATGGATTGAAACTGTGTGTCCCTCTACTCCTGGGACGGTCCAAGTCACATTGAAACGGTATTACACCCCGTTGAAATGGAGATTATGCCTGTGTTTTAGTTCGCATTTGGAAGTCAAATTTGAACAAGATTATTTGAGGTGGTTTTCCAGATTGGACTGTTCATTTGTTCCTTCCAAACTATACTATGACCACTCGGTGTAGGCGAATCTACTCACATTCGTCGGAAACATTGTTGCTCTGGACTAAGTCGCAGCGATTGAACTCCATGTTCGATACGCACGCACGATCACAATTCCTCTCTCATACACACAGACCAGTCGTGAGGAGATAGGCTTGACACGTTTCTTGCGAAATTGCGTCCTGTGCTTGATGTAGAGCTGCTCGTCACCTGTCATTCAGCCGTGGCGATAACAGGCAAGATAGTATTCCGGTTCTACGCGTGTTCGATTTCAACTTCTCGGTCTTTCCTATGCCTGCTGGGTGGAGCTGACCACTATTTTCATATCACCAGAAACTCCAATTTGGATGTACGTGTTGAGTATCATCAAGGTCAATCGTTCGTTAACGGCCACGTTGAGCACTGGGCCTGCCACCATTCTCAGGACTCGATAAGGTGAGGAACTGGCTAATTTTACCGCTCGGTGCACTCGTTTGTAGCTGGTCGAATATCTGATTATGCTTTCATTCTGACAAGGTTCTGATTTGTTGCCATCTTCGAAGTTCTACTTCGTGAGCGAACAACATCATTCAGCCATTCAATGATAGTCAGCGTGAGATGCCAGTCCCCTGCCATCATTTTCACTCGTCGCCATGCTATATCTATGTTCTAATTTGGCCTATCGTAAGCATAGTATCTTTTATCATCAGCGCTCGTGATTCCGTCTGGTGTTCGTTGATGTGGACAGGTATGCTCATTATACTACTACACTACCTACGCGTGCGTGGTTCCCATCAAGTGTTTACGGTCGCAAAGAGCGCGAAAAAGTCTGCTCCGCAAGACAGCATGCTGGAAGTATGACAATATACCTGTGCATCCATTCACACTGTTCGTTGTATAACTTCGTTCCTGTATAAATTATGGGGTTGTCCCGATGCATGTGTCTATCTGTTATTTCTTGTCAGGAAGGAGTGCAGCTTAACCCATCATTTCGAGTCGCATGCACAGACATGCCCGCCACTCTACCATTTCGACGAATCACCTGTAGTGGTGTACCAGATGGACACTCGTTGCAAAATAGTGTAGGAACACTTAGTACGCTATGATACCCGTATGAACACGTCACGGATGCTGAGACGGCCTGTTGTCGTCAAGATAGAAGAACAGCTCGAATGGAGGTCCAGTTCTGCCGCATCGGTGATGAGTTCTCAAAGTAGCATTTACAATCGAGCAATTACAAATACGGCAAACCATGTGACAAGATCCCTGTCGGCAAGCTACTCTAGACTTTGAGGTCCGATGATAGCGTTGGATTGCCTCGTACTTCTCACTCACCAGGGGTTCCGTCCTGATGATACGCCTGTCGTCGTGTCGTGACATCTCTAGGAGACCAACAAGTCTGGTTGCAGTTGAGAAGCCATAGATACCAACGTACCGAAATACCCGACCACGTACTTTTGCACCTATTCAAATCGATGTGTTGACGTTCTTTTTCGCGACAGACCGACTACTGAGGACCACGCTGATACTTCACAAGATTGGGCTGCAGAACGATGTAATATTACCGCCGAAACAGGGTACACAATTCTGCAGAACCTCCCAGCAGACTTCAAAGCAACTACAAGCGCAATAGCATTGCTAGCTCTTTCGTTCCACGTGTCTATACTGATATGATCGATGAACATGACCAAGCTGGCGATTTTCGAACACAAGAAGAGCAACCCCGTGGTCCTAGTGCAGAGATCATGAGATTTACTCTTTGGGCTGCAATGGAAGAGCTCTCGTAGTGCTGAATGTTAAGTTGAGAGACCAAGTCGATGTACACGACTGTATACTTGATGTTTGAGACGACAAACATGCCGGAACTGCAATCTACCGCGGAGCGAAGCTTATAGACAAAAGCAAAACCAAGGACCAAGGAGACTAGCCAACCACGGAAGCATCAGGAAACGGGTGAGCGAGCGTCTGGTGAGGTATAGAGACGAGCTCGGGACCGATCGAGGAACGCGTCGGTACGCTCGAGGCAAGCCAATCAGTTCATGTCGTAGGTGGCTTTCGACTGG
This sequence comes from Endocladia muricata, assembly GCA_032356245.1. Taxonomy (NCBI): domain Eukaryota; phylum Rhodophyta; class Florideophyceae; order Gigartinales; family Endocladiaceae; genus Endocladia; species Endocladia muricata. Next base: position 5,448 of record JAUKWC010030986.1, on the reverse strand, counting down.
ATGATACAACCATCTGAACAGGTCGTCACCTTTCACGGTTATTACTGGTCTTTTTACTGTCCAGCAATAACATTTCCCGAGTAAAACATCGAAATCCTGAAAAGCCGTAGCGGGAGCGCGGTATCCGCGCCATGAAAATGCAATTGCAGCTCTGGAGACGATACATAATGGTTTATTACCTCCCAAGACTTGTTTGACCGTGTAACAATCAGTCTTGAAGCTCGGAGTGCTGCCCTTGTCAGCCCGCAGAGGTTTTTGCTCGTGGAGGGCGCCCAAACATCATCGTACAGTACCCATCTTCAAATGCAAATGTTCAGTTCGTCACTCCAATCTCGTTCGTCGTCACAATATGTTGGCGTAAAAGGTAGACGGAAGGCCAGGCGCAGATACAGCATTTAAGCACACTCAGGGAATGGCCATGAAACGGAAGAGGCTATTCGGTCTGGGCGGCTGCACTAAATTACCGAGGAAATACACGAGCTTTCGTGTAGCTGAGCACTCGAAAGCATTGGAATTCATTCATACACGCGTGCAAAAACTTGGAAACGCCGAGTCTGTCTTACCCTCCAGACAACTAGATGGCTTACTTTTAGCTCGGGTCCGTTTCATGTCCCCGAGGAGCTGTTTTTGCTGTGCCGACCTACTAAGTTACTGGACAGGCCCAGACGGGTTACTGCTTGACTTCGGCTGTTGGAGTACAGCGGCCGTAGGACAGGGACGAGCAAAGGGCCTTTACGGCCAGCGTGCTCTCTTGGAGGTACCGCAGCAATGGTGTACTCGGGGATGTGCAACACGGGGTGAGATGCTGCGGCTAGCTTACTGACAAGACTGGAACGGGCATTGGAAGTCACGTACGACAAGTACCGGTAGATGGGAGAAGGTCCGTATCGCTTGTGCAACATGGGGCTCGCCTTGGGACCGCCCATCTTTGTTAAAAACAAGCACGTGCGACTATGCACAATATGAGTAATAATACTGGCTAACTCAGTGCAAGTCGATTTCAACGCACTATACTTGCCGGTAGCATCCAGTGCTGCCTTCAACGAGGTGCGAAGCTGGCTTTTGCTTCCCCACACGGAGATTCTGGCCGCAGTAGGCCGCCGCAAAAAACCCAAATCAGAGCGTATCGGGAAGTATCTGGCCTATACTAGGCGCAGACCGATTCGAGAAAGATATACGGCTAACGTGTAGAGTTCCGGGCTGGAAGAAGCTTCTTGGTGGGACATGACACACTGACGTTCAATGTAGCATTACGAAGCTGGAATGAGATCATGGGGTACCTGTTGGGAGTACGGTCATCGAGGCTAACCTCGTATCACAACCGAAATTTGGACGTCGGTCCACGTACATAACGCCTTGACGGTTGCAGAGTACTGCGAACAGTCCTACTGCAGAGATACTCGAAGACTGTAGCCGCAAATAGCGGTACACGAAATCCACAGCTGCGCTGGCGCAGTCGACCGGCCTCGTATGTCGCAGAAACTCAACAGGCGCAAAGGACAGGCACAAATACAGCAGGAAAATAAACAGTAATGTTGGCCGCATTACTCCCACAGAACTACTCATAGCACAACCCTGGCAACGCTGAATGCACTGCTAGAAACAAGACAAGTAGGTAGGGAGACGTTCGAGGACGCAGAATTCCCTCGAACGAGCGTACCATACGTAGATGGAGCGTGAATTAGGGCACCTCAGTCGTCTCACCCGTATCGCAGTGCGGAGCTGGACACGAAAGTTTCTCCGCCGTACCGAAGTTCGCGGTTTAACAAAGTTGACCTTCGAACTGCACAACTGAGATGATCGGGAAAGTCTACTACCGAGAGTTTTTTCTTACGTGTAAGCAACGATGACGACTCTTGCGCAGAGAAATGAGCGTCTACAGCCGGTCGCCTTAGAACCAAAGGCCAGCTGCTTCTAGATAGGCGTTCGAGAGGTCTGCTACTCAAATAGAAGACGACGGTTTGAAGTGAAGGAACTGAGACTACGCGCGCTAGACAGCTCCGATGATCGACGTCGAAGAAGATCATTCCTCATGGGCTTTGCTGTAACGACCATCCCAGTGCCATCTTTCCTGCTACCGCGCGATATTGCATTGAGCTAAGCAATTCCTGCTTTGATATGAAACGCGTCTTCAATCTCTGCGGCTGGAGTGTGCGCTATGTCGACCAGCCATGAAATAAATCATATTTGCACGGCATTTCGGTATATACGTAATCATCGACTACGTTGACTCGCTGGCGTCCGCTGCAGAACCATGTACGATCAAGATGGACGTGCAAATGCGTTGCGCATCCCTCGCCAATAGATACCCCCTTTCGGGATAGTTTGAGCGGACTGAGGTGGACGTTCCGTCCCCATGCCTTGGGCATGGGATTTGTAGGACACTCCGATTCCGCGAATAAGTCGTGGTTCTCGTGGAGCTTAAACGGGCTCAGCTGTACAACGTACTTCTGACATCGAATGAACCAAACTTTCGTGGCGTCCTCGGTGACATACTATCACAGAAGTCGAGACTTTCGATTAGACGTGCCGGCAGGGTCATTCTGTTCGTGCGAAGCGAATATGTACGTTCATTTTGTCCCACGATGCGATGGCTCGAGATAGGCCACTTGGACTGTGTATCTTCGCTCAAGACACCAATGAGTCTGCAGTTTGGTACTGAACAACATGTATGGTGAACGCATGGGGATCAGTCGTGTCGTGGTGTGATTTACCTGTGCACGTCTACCGTAAAGTTCAGTGTCCATGAATCAGCGTACCGTGTTACAACTCAACCAGAAAGCCTTGGTTGGAAACTGGAACAGCGCGTACTTCACGGAGTTTCGATTTCCATTCGATCTGACACCGGCATATTTGCTTCACGTCGTGTAACGTAACTATTGTGTGACTGTCGATAGCATACGGAGATGCTTTGCACCTTTTCCTCATGCGTGCCAGGTACAGGGACGATTGAACGTTTCTGAAAACCCAAACCTGGTACACACAGGTAGTTCAATAAAGTGTGAAACTCCGGAGGGTTCCGCTGATGCAGGCCGTTTCGAGTTCAAAATCGACATACATCGTGAGTACCAGCGGACCGTCTGGGCGTGTGGATGCAACCCTACTTCTATATCAACGGGATAAGGAAAGGCTGTTCGCTTCTTCCTAGTAGCGGTCATTCAGGTTCTCCGCATGACGTTTGTCTGGATTATAGCTCGAGCCCCGCAGAGCTTTGTGAATGGAGTTACCATATACCTTAAACGTCGAGGCAACATGGCTTATGGAACAGAAGAGAAACTGGTTACTACAATCACTAAGTGCAGTCACGACGCCAAGGGGACTTCATACTCGCCGGTGGTCACGGGCCATCTATTCTAACTTCAACGTAATACATGAAACAAATCGACTTGATCGAGCAGCGACGAGAGTCTCTCGGTTCCTTCTTAAAATCAACCAATGCCATCCAGCTCATGGTGCATTTGTAGAGAGGCTTCTAATTCTCGCGCACTGGGCATAGTGGAAGTGGAAGAAGGCGCAACTACTTTTCCATCGGGCATAGAGTAAACGTCCTGTATGACATGGTTTAGGCAATGTTCACTTCCTGGACCACGCACGAAACGGCTGGATAGAATTCTCCACGCTGTCCATCTCATGCGTCGAAGGTAGGGGTTTTAAAGTGCATTGCCCTGAGGCGCTCTGCTATGCATCTTCTGCTCGTGAGTAACTAAACTGCGCTGGTGCGCTCACCGGGAACGCCTGCTAACTACCTGAACGGCGACCGGTAACAAAAGAGGCATTGCGGCCGGTCTGTGCGCAGTTGCTGCTGGCTACAGACCAGATATGCGCACACCGAAGGAGGATAGCGCAGGACCATTCAGAGAGCTAAAGAAATGTAACGCTCATTCGGGCGTAGCACTTGGCATAACTACCGGTGCACAACACCATGACCGTTTGGTGTTGCACACCTTTATTCGACGACTGGGCTGATGATTTGTACCGTAGGAAACTACTGAGTTTCAGTCTGTACTGTAAAATTGTGAAAGCATTCGAGATCGGAAGTTGTGACCCACCCGGAATCGAGTTGATAGAAAACGACCACTCTGGCAGTGTTGGAGGCGCTTTCACTAACCACCTCAAAACCAGATCACATTTGAACCTAACCGTCCATGCAGCTGTCAGTGTGTCCCAAAGTGAATGTGTGCAAAAGTACGGTATGTTCGTTATAGATACCCGTGAGAGAGATGTGCACATCATCGCTGACGTTTCGCAAGGCATATTCTTGAGCATTGAATCAAGAATGCTTCAATGTACACCTCAAAATCTTTGCCAAACGAAAAGCTCGAGCTGCACCCCCGAAACAGAGACCTGGTGCCCACAGACCGCTCCTTTGAGCACTGAAACAGTTTAATACCGTCCATAGTACTAGGTGTGCCCATTTGCACGGGCCAGTATAGTACAGCGTGCGACCTGTAATCTCCATTGTCGCCGGTATAGGATCACAAGAAATTTCCTAGCTTTGCCGAGGGAGGTACCTAAAAACACGAGCAGATACTGCAATAATATCTACCATCCTCTACCTAGCAGATTGCTTGATGCGTGAAATACGATATAGCCGGCAACTTTGGCAGCTTCCGTGGAAACGAAACTACCTCCAGCCCGTCCAATGTATGTGTTGCACAGCTCATCTTGGGGAGGATTACATTCTTGACTATACTAGTGATTGGTGTAACTACCGAAACTCTAACCCGCTAAGAAGTCGGTCGAATCTCCGAAAGAGTCCCGAGTAGTTGGGCGGCAGTTTTCGATTGGACTTAAGAAGCTGAACACATCTCAGTGAACACAGCACATGCAGTCCCGACCCCCCTCTGCTCCTGTTACCAGTTGTATCAGAACTGCCCGCGATATAGGTATGGCCAAAGAGGTCACTGGAAGACAAAAGCACGCGGTCTGCTGAGATGTGAGGCATTGCACGACGCCGGCCTCTGACCTTCCGATTCGAAGGAAAAAGCAGTTAGGACCGTGCTGCGGAACCGTATGCCTACACGTACACGATGGTTTCTTAGCAGTTCATGAACCATATTCAGTAGGCAGAGCTGAGTGAGCAACATAGGATGGTAACGAGTGTCGGCCAGAACGTGGAGGGCGTGGGAGTATGTTATACCCATCACCCTTCAAAGTCCGCATGTCAACGTACAACTAAATTCATGTGCGTCAAAGCTCAATATCTGCAAGAAATTCGCAGAAAAAGCTGGATCCGCCATTCGGAGAGCTGCGATTGAAAGAAAATTGTGCTTGATGCCGCAGCATATCCAACCAGAATCAAAAGTGATCGTGGAACCTCATTTTTCACTCAATATCTCTTGTGGCGGGAATTGGTGCTGTAGACAAGGGCCAAAATGTCGTCCTCAACGCTCCCGGCCTGAAAGGGAAGGCAGAAGTTGAATTTAAGCGAAGATTTTATGCACTACT
>JAUKWC010030875.1:0-17921 GCA_032356245.1 Endocladia muricata | reverse complement strand
TAGGTACACCAGACATGATTAAAATTATGCTTTTTTTTAAATCATATCAAGTCTCTTACTACTTTTGATAATTGGTATTAGCATTGAGTGCCAAGTTACTGCATCTTTAAAACCTCTTCCTTTTTGGTCGAAGGGTTTTCTCTTTTCTAAAGCCCTTTCAATTAAGTGTTCTATCTCTATTTTTCCAGCCTTAACTACATGAATTGGAAATGCTTTTAATTGGCGGTAGAGGTTATCTCTATAATTACCCAATATTTCATCAAGAACTACTTCTCTATAATCTGCTCCGAAAAATAGTTTACTTGCGATAGAGTATTCTTTTACTCGATTATTAAAATCATCAGAAATATGTTTCAAGTGTTCCTTGATGACAATCTCAGGAATAAAGACAGAAACAAACTCTTTAGCTTCTATAAAAGACTTTAACAGCCTAAGATTCTTAGACGAGGATTTAAGGTCGGGAGTTAGCTTCCCTTTAAGACTTTGAAGTTCTGAGGTGTCGATAATAATCTTCATACGTTTCTCATAGGAGTAAAAACTGAAGCAACAAAGTAACCAGAGATTTAGTCGCCAATTTTCATATCTATCTTAAGGCTTTTAATAATTAAGTCCTACTGGAAAGTTAGTACTCCTCTATTTTTAATATTTAAGACTACGTTTTATAGTCTTAAATATTAGCTAATTATGAATTAATCGCACACATAAAAAATATTGTCGCAGGTATCTTCTCTATGTTTCTCTCACTGGAGTCTCTTGATTGCAGTTTCTGTAAGAGTTCAAAATAGTCTCTAAAATTCGGACATAAATGAAGTAAGTAGTATATTGGTTGAGCTGCGTCGATCGGCTCACGCATTAAATAGAGTGGGCTTTCTAGTCGTTATGTGAGCGATAAGTAATGCTTTGTAGTTTGCTTTATATATAGCGAAAATGTCTTATAGCCGTCGAAGATCAGACCTATTTTCATGAGCTTTCGCAAATAAACACTCCAAAAACAAGTAGTTCTATAGATCTATCTGATATAACAACTTCTGTTACATCACTATTCACCAAAGACAAGACTTTCGGAACGCTTGGGTCTATTTTTATAAACTATGGGATTATTTGACATAGTATTGGAATTGGTTTTGTAAAGCGCATCGTTTAAGGCAGTTTCTAGTTCTTCCTTTTTAATTCTCAAAGATGAAAAAGGATATTGCCTTTTTTACTATTTAATCTAAACCAACATACTTTTTTGCAGCAGCAAGAAGCAAACCATTTAATACAGCCATTGAAACAGAAGACCCCTTTTTCTCTGCTTCTGCCTTAACTTTCTTCCAAAGACTATCATTTCTAGCATTATCTAAAAATTCATAACCCTTCCAAGTTATTTTTTTGATTAAAAAACCACTGCTACCACGAAGTGTTCGGTGGATTTTAGCTTCTATAAATCCAACTTCTTCTAACATTTCAACGTGCAACACGATAGCTCCAAAATCATATCCCTCAATATTTATTTGATTGGAAACAATAGGCTGATTTGGGGGAGAGTTCTCTATTACGAAAAGTATTTCACGGATAAGGTCAAAATCTCTCTTTCTATTTGTCATATTGCAATTGAGAAAACAATCCTAATATAACTTAGGTCTAAATAAATCGAAATTATATAGATTCCAAGAATAAACAATTGTCGGACATATCAATCATTTTATTTTACCCCCGATGTAATACTTGTTATACTTGTATAACAACTTGGTTTTCAAGGAGTCGCTTTATGGAATCTGAATCAATTGCCGTCAGGCTTAACAAAGAACTACATCAGCGTCTTATAGATCTCGCTGCTAAAACAGGTCGCTCGAAAAGCTTCTACGTTAAACGTGCCATCGCTCAATATATGGAAGATATGGAAGATACCTATCTTGCCATAGATAGAATAGAAAACTCTGAAGGACGAGTTTCAATGGAAGAGGCGAAGAGGATTCTTGATGTGGACAATTGAGTGGGAAAGAAAAGCTCTTAAAGATGCCAAGAAGCTGGATAAATCCGCTCGTAAAAGGATAGTGAATTATCTTGAGGAGCGGATTTCAGTTGGTCAAAATCCCTATCAATTCGGAAAGCCATTAAAGGGTAATAAGTTAGGACTCTGGCGTTATCGAGTTGGTGATTATCGAATCCTATGTCAAATAGAAGATAAGCGATTGGTCGTGTTAGTGATCGCTGTTGGTCATAGGAAAGATATTTACCTTTAAGGTTTTTTCTCTCCTCCTGTAAGACCGTTTCATAAATCGAATGTGAGACACCACTGTCCTAAAACTCCCCAAGGACGATTTAATGCACACATAAAATAGCCCGATTTAAAGTGTCCGATAATTTATAACTTTTCGGACAGCCTAAGTTTACTGATCTAAAGTGGACAATTTGAAAATTACCGTTTATTTTTGACTAGGGAATTTTCTAAAAGAAATAAAAATATGAGACAGGTTTTGGCGTTGCGACAGTAATCAGGCAGTAAACAACGCCGTTTTAAAATCCTCAAATAGGGGATATTTATCTGGAGAGATCTAAATGCTATCTGAAAGCGAAATAACTCACGAAATAGACAAAAAAATTAACCAAGACATTAATGACAGTGGGTTTGTTAATTATTTGTTTATTCGTTTGGTAGCTAAAAAGAAAAAGTTTACCAATGTCCAATTCAAGTACTCAACATTTGATTCCTGCTATCTTAGAAGTTGCCATTTTGATTCATGTAATTTTACGGGTTGCCGTTTTATTGGAACTAATTTACTCGGCTCAAAGTTTTCTGGCTGTACATTTGACTACTCTATTTTTGAGAAAACAACAATAGAAAACTATGTTTTAAATACAGAGTGTCCAGGAGCTGAAAATCTCAAAATGAAGTTTGCTCGTACGCTGAGAGTGAATTACCAGCAATTAGGAGATGCAAAATCTGCCAACAAGGCTATAAAAGTCGAATTAGAAGCTACTGAAACCCATCTTTATAAAACTTGGCATTCAAACGAATCCTACTATAGAAACAAATATAAAGGTTGGAATCGTTTACTAGCTTTTATCCAATGGTTTAATTTTAAGTTTCTCGATTTTATTTGGGGTAATGGTGAAAGTCTTGGGAAACTAGTACGAACAATCATAATTATGTTTGTTCTCATGACTGTATTTGATGTTTCTCAGTTCAGAAATTACCACTTAGTTAATAGTTATTTACAATCATTTATTGAAGCACCTCAAATTTTTCTAGGAATAGTTTCCCCAGTAAATTATCCAAATATATATCTCACAGTAATCTTTTTTGTTAGATTGGTTGCTTTTAGTTTTTTTATGGCTATTCTTATAAAACGCTTTAATTGTCGCTAATTATGCACACATACGCATTTGGCTCTATATGTAGAGGAGAGATTTCTTTAAATTCAGACATTGATCTGCTCGCAATTGTGGAGGGCTATAACTCTCATTTTGATCCAGATATTTTTTCAATTTATTCGTATAAGAGAATCCAAGAGCTTTGGTTAGAAGGAAATCCCTTTGCATGGCATCTATTCCATGAAGCACGACTCCTTTTTTCATCTAATGGTGTTGACTATTTAAAATCATTAAAAATCCCACAACCCTATAAGAAGTGTGTTCAAGACTGTGAAAAATTTTTGTCGTTATTCCGTGAATCCCAGGCTTCAATAGTTGCAGGTAGCAATAGTAGAATATTTGACTTATCTACTATTTTTTTAAGTATTAGAAATATTGCGACTTGCTACTCTATTGGAGTACTTGATCAGCTAGATTTTTCTAGAAATTCTGCACTTAATTTAGGAAGTAAGAGTATTCCACTTCCGCAGAGTTCGTATAGCGTTCTAGAAAGAGCTAGGATTTTATGTACAAGGGGACACGGAGATATCTTAACGGAAGCTGAAATACTCACTACTTTAGATAAAAGCTACGTAATACAGGAATGGATGCACGGGTTAACAAAAGAAGCTAGGGTCTATGAGAGAGTTTAATAACCGTATTGCAGCGCAAAGAGAGATTCTTCAGATATGCAATAAAAAACAATGGCAAAAGGAAGAATTGTTAGGAATGTCAAAGAAAGCAATCCAAAGATGGGTTTCTATAAATAAAATTCGCCCTGAATCTAATCTAGTGAAACTTATTACCACTGCTTCTTCTAAACTATTCTTTCTTGCTAACAAAAGCCAAGAACAAGTTTCAGACGAATACAACCTAATTTTCAAGGAGATCGTAGACATATCCAAAGAAATTGAGAAAGAGATCGAAAAGTATGTCTTATTTTTGTAGTAAGAAAAAGGTTTTTCTTCATATATTTACCCCTTGATGTAGGAGATTGAGTAGCAAGTGTGTCGATTCTTACTCTAAGGCTGAAACTCGTTTCTCGTAAGCATTCTACGAATCCTTTTTTTGATACACATTGATGAGCAATAATTCCCCGTTACTCAGGAAACGGGGAATTTTCGCTAAAAGGCTTACTTGTTCATAGATGAGGGCTTGTATAAATTATGGTTTCTTCACTTCATTTTCAATCAGCCCAAGTACCTTTTCTTCAAAAGACGTAAGTTTCACACTCCTTATTGTCTTGCCCTGCTTGTTTTCTTCTTCCCTGGGCTTCAATGTCACAAAATAGGAGAAAATGTATTCAAAAAGTTCCTCATCTTCAATCGTTTCTGTCTTAAGTCTATAAATTTCAGAAATTCTCTCAAATAGCTTTCTTCTCGTCTCAGCCTGCTTTTTATTGAGAGCTTTTTCGCCGATAGTCTCCAGGGTAATATCGCTGGCTTTGACTCCAGTAATGGTTGTATGTGGTAACTCTATTTCATAGCCATCATCGCTTACATCCTTCACAAAGCCCCACCAATTCCTATAGGCTGAAAACTCAGTGGTTGGAATTCCCTTGATTCTGATACAGTCACCTACTTCAATCGTGCGCTTCTTCGCTTTCTTCCCCTTTTTGCCTTGTTTTTGCTCTTGACGATAGGTTTGTACCACCTCAGCCACAATTTCACGACTTGGTGTATTTCCTTTTGCAACTTCCACCGCTTGTAACCACACCACTGGCTGTGCTTCTGGCTTCAATCCCGCAAGTGGTCTTACTTGTGACTCGCTCGTAGGCAAAACGGGAACAGGATGTTCCCGCTGCTGCTGAAAATTATCAACCACCCTTGCATAGTTAATCTGATAGTTGATATGTCGTTTGGAGAACCCAAACTTCTGCGTACAGTACTCTTCAAAGGTCGGATACTCTTCCCTAAACAGTTCATCATCGCGAATTTCCCGCAACAACTGAGCAGCGCGTAAAAGTGACTGGTTTGCCTCTTTAAGGGCAGCAAGGGTCTCTCCCTCAAGCTTCTGAAATCGAGTTCGTTCTTTCTTGGTAAGTGGCGTTACTTCCTTCTTTTCTTTCTCTACAACAATCGCAGCCTCTACGACTTCGATCTCTGCCCTTTCCTGTTGATTGGTAGCCTCTTCCCCTTGCAGGTTTTTGTCGCCAACCCCTTGAGCCTCCTGCATTTGCTCCTCCGACCCTCCAGATCTAGACCCTCCAAGTACTACGCTGACCTCTCGTATTTCGGTAGAAGGATTCGTGGTGGTGTTCTCTTTTGAAGTCGCAGACGATTTTTTTCGAGTCCGAGTACCAGGTTTTCTAGCCATAAAAAAAAGGGGAGCTTTCAAAGAATAAATTCATTCTAGCATCCCCTTTTCGGTAATTCCCGTAGGTGTTTAAATCCCTAGAGCCCTGCGCTCATCATCACTCCACGGCTCAATCTGGCAGAGATACGGATCATTTGGGTCAATAAGACGATCGCATTTCTCATCCTCATCAGCTATTGCATCCAGATAGGGAAATAACGCCTGATAATCCTCTGCCGTATACGTTGAAAACTCAGAATATTGATTTGGGGAGTAAAAATACCCCGTCATCCCATTTTTCCTGTTTGCAGGAGGAATTTGCACCAGAGATTCAATCGGCACTCTTGGTTCACAAAACGATTCTGCCCTATAGCCTGTCACTACCCTGGTTTTTTGGAGTACCTTTCGCTCATCTTGAAATCTGGGAGGATTAAGATCTTCAGGATCGACTGGGGCATATTCATAGACATACTCACACTCAGGAATATAGCGAGTCCCTTCAACATACCCGAATACATTATCAACCAGAAACTGAGCATCATTTCTGGTACATCCAAGCACGGCGAAATGCCGAAACAGATTAAGAAACGCCTTTGTACCTTCGAGCCTAAACTCAGGCTTTCGCTGTAATCCCGCAATATCCAAAAGTGTCACAATTGTTGCGACATCCTTACTGCGCCCAATCTCCATCAGTTTATCAATCTGGGGGAGTGGTAAAATGGTGAGCCCCTCGTCAATAATATTAAACACCTTCCGTACTGGGTCGTCTTTTTTCCGTTCGGAAAGCCCACGAAGGTAATTGGCAATCTCTTCAAAAATAAACCGATTAAGAAAATTAACGATAACCTCATCCTCCATCCCGACTCCAAACAAAAAGACGTTTCTGTCCCAGTCATCAAGCGTGATGTATTCTGTAGCTTTACTATAACGAGCTGCAATCGTGCTCCAGACCTCCATCACTCCTCTGGCAGACTGGACAACGGATTTGCCTGTTTTGGAGTTGAGAAACTGCATGAGACTTTGAGCAGTGGGACAAAACCTGAGTAAGGTTTCAAACGAGTCTCCCTCAATCCGATCCTCTGGTGAATAATGAATCTCTAGCAACGCACAGATAATATCCCGCAGTTGCCAGCGTTCGATAAGCCCTTGATGCTTCATCATCACAAGGCTCTCAATAATTGCCGACAACAGCTCAAAAATCTTCTGATCCCAAAATTCCTTTAACTCAGAAAGCTCAGTTTTCTGCATCAGGGTTAAGACAAACCGTTGAATGGCAGCTTTGTTCTTTACCACCGAGCTGATATCAAACGCTGCAAACTCGTACAGAAATGGATTTAGATTTTTGTAGGGGACTCCCATCGCTCGTAGAATCCTGGCATTTTCACGCTTCGGATCTTGAATAATCGCTCGGTATCCTGGGATGAGCCCTACAAGAAATATCCCTATACTAAAGATCATTTGTATCCATGTCGTCTTGCCCTGACCAGCTTTGGCGATGACTGCGATGCCTTTTGTGTCCTCTGATGGTTCAAGGTATCGATAATGAATGCCAGTCCTGGCTCGTTCTATCCCCCAGGGGATGAAACCTTTTTGCGCGTCTTTCAGGCGTGGCTTTTTAAACGGTGGGTGGTGATATTCAACCCAGGAAGTTTCTCTAGTCATGATGAATAATGAATGTGGTTTTGGTTGGTTAATGATTACACCGTAATCACTAACGATTTTTATGAAAAAACACCGTACAGACCCGTACTAGGAGATTTCATAGGGTAAGAGCCTGTACGGCGTTCGTTATTCTGATTCTGGAATAAGAGGAAGCTGTCGCTATCGTTGTTGTTCCTGCTGTTGTTCCAGAGGAGCTAGAGTAGCTCCTGCACTATCAATCAATCTGCTTTCAGACTGAGCTTCTTTTACCTTGGCAGCGACGAATATGACTAAAAGCACCACAAGGGTATCAAGCATCATTTTGGTTATTTTCGGCAAATTCTGATGGAAATCAATAATCATGCGATTTATTCGACCAAGCGACTGACCGAGGGCAGTTTCAGTCTGCACTGGATGTTTCCCAAGAGCACTTATTGGTCTAACATCTGCCATAAAGCCTGTGGATTCAGAAGGGGTTACAAAAAACCGTCTGGTTGCTGCCCCATCAAATCGGACATTTGTGAAATTCCCTCCTCGACTAACCGCTTCATAAAGCTGTGCGTGCCGAAAATCTGCTCCAACGGCGTTTACTTCATGAAGTCTTGCATGAGAGAAGTTTACCCCCCGACAGTCAGCACCATTCAGTAATGCGTAACATAGGTCAGCACCCTGAAAATTTGACCCTCTAAGGGTTGTATTAGAAAGTTGTGCTCTGGACAGACTTTTCCTATAAAAGTCAGCAGCAATGGTGCATCCTGTACAATTAAACGTATTAATTACCCAGGAAATTTCCAACAGATCCGAAATTTCGGCATTCCGAATATCAATATGGGGGTAGTTCCTTAACGAGAAACGAGTAAACCGATACCAGGGAAAAGACGTAAAGCCTTTTGCTAAAAGTGCTATCAACCTCGATTCCGTCATCGTGGGACGGATAAAACCACGAGCGGTGAGAACTGAGAGATGGTCTATGACCACCACTGTCTGACACATTGTAAAAAAGAAGTCCATAATGATTGTTGATGAGGAATGGTTAAAAGTTGGGTGAGTAAGTGTTCAAGCTCGTAGAGGGCAGAGAGCCTGGTAGTGGTAAGATCGTCAAAGTGACAAGATTGAGAAGTGCGAACCAGGGATAAAAGCTCGTAAGGGTGACAAAACTCTGCGACCCGATATGCATTTTCGTGAAGGTGCGATGCGCTCCCCTGATGAGAAGGTCTGATGTCTTCTATAAGTTCAGCGCATAATCTCATCAAAAATAAAAGCTCAGATTTTAGTTCTTCGATAAGTGCCTGCTGCTCCATTGCTATATACTGATCTCCTCCTCCTCCTCCTCCTCCTCCTCCTTCTTGCTGCTGCTGCTGCTTCTGGGATGATAACGGCAATGCTGTTGAGAGTAGTTTTGAAACGCAGAAGCCAATACGATTACAGGTTTCTATTCCTGACTCGATGCGATCTGTTCGAGCGGAATTGGAAGATATCTCTACCAAATCGGTTGCAAGATCTGCCCCTAGTTCATTCACGACTGATTCAATGAGCCCTGGAATATCATCATCAAAGGACTTTACTGCACGCTCCTCACGGGAAGCATCAGACAGGGAAGAGGTAGTGGATTCTTTAGAAAGTGAAATTGATGAATTATGCATGAGGTTGGTTATTGTAAAAATCGTTTTTTGATCAGTCCAGCTTTGGGAGAAAAGCTCATAATGATGGCAGGGTGTTTGGCATAAGCAATAAGAGCCAATACCAAGGTGATACTTGTAACCGCAGAAAGCAGGCACAATAAAAGAGAAGTTCCCAGTTCTCCAATTCTTCCTTGCACCAGAAGTCTGAATAATCGAGACACCGCGACCCCGAACTCGGTATTCCCATCGGCAATAGTGCCCTGCCTAGTAAATTCGGTCTCATATTGATGAGGAAGTACCTGCTCGGCTATTTTGATAGGGGGAAGCCCTGCCATTAGTGCTTCTTCAATCGGGCGATCGAGTCTGGAGTATTTGGCTTGAGTTTCTGACTGTAAAGCTGCCCATTTTCCACAGAAGCTTTCTGGAGTCGCTGATACATCAAGGCGTTCCCGTTCCCCAAAGCTTCCCACCGTTTCAAGAATTACCCTGTCTCGTTCTGAAGCTGGAGGTGGTGCATCCATACGTTTTCGTCCCAACTCACAGTTTTGCTTGGTGTCTAGATAGAGTGCTGACTGCATAAAGGTTTGTTTTGCCTGCGCCAGATCGTTCTGAGCCTGAGCAAGCTTTGCAGTAGAATGGTCAGCAGCCAAGGCTTGTTTGCTGCTGGTAAGCTGCCCTTCTACTGTGGAGACACTCGTTAAAAATACCTGTAAGGCAATAAGCCCCACACCACCTGCACGGGCAAGGCGTTTAAATTCACCGCGTCGTACCATAAGGCTGGTAAATTTGTTTTGCAGGTAATTCAGTATTGCTGAGACTGTGATTGCCAACGGGAGGCTTAAGAATCCAAAGTTCCTGAATGCTGCGGTCAGTATTGGAAATACCCCAAGGGAGTTAACCAGATTGGTTGCTGAGGCAATCGCAGCCAGGAGAAACGATAGTGTAATGGTGATATGGGTGATGACCTGCGTGCCATATAACGTTTCAGGTTCAACCCAAAGGAGGAATCGAGAGATAGTAACGAGCTTGGGTGCGAGGACTTTTCGTAGACCCCATAGTTGTGTAAATTTCATTGGTTAAAAATTATGTCATGAGTGTGAAGATGGAAGTATCGGTGGTCGAAGACGCTGACCGTCTGCCAGCAGATCTAGTTCGTCAAGTCGGTCTCTTCGGTAGTGACCCGAATAGTCCAGCGCGATAAACCCCATAAAGAGTCCGATACAGTCAGCAGTAATTCGAGTATCACTGCATTGATATGCCTTCACTGTCAGTTCACCCAGGTACTGAGTGAGTGCCAGGACTACCACAGGCATTGCGGTCACGAGTAGGTAATAAAGAAAACTTTCTCCAAAAACTTTAAGCACAGGCAGTAATTTCTTTTGACCAAGGCAGTAATGCACCTGATAGGAAAAACAGAACCACCAATTTCTGTAACTCCACCAGGCAATAATTACGTTGATGACGATAGCCCAAGGGTAGGCAGTATCAAACGACTTTAAGGCATCAAATTCAGCCTGCCAGCCGTTTTCGTACAAATACCAGAGGAAATACCAGTCCTTGAACTCGGTACGGGTAATTCCATGCGCCATAGTGGTAATCACGGGAGGGCTCAGGGCTATTCCAAAAAGGAGAAAGAGCCCTGGAAGGTTTAATCGGTCTCGAAGGGTAAGCATAAAACTTGGATTTATGGAGTGCAGAGTGGAAGAAACGGAGCAAGCTGGATACAGACCACCGCCAGGATGGTATAGGGAATGACCAGCAGACCCGTGCGGAGTAAAAATTTCCTCATAGAGATTTCTCTGTAGCGATTACAGAAAACATCTCTCCGACAGGGCTATAGGGAAGATAGAGCCCAAGGGCAGTGCCGATGAACAGTGCGGTTGCGTACTGTTGGAATTTCCCTTGAAGAGTGGTACGAGAGCGCACCTTTAGTTGTTTATGCATTTGAAGCAGTTGCTGCTGGGTGTCGATGGTTGCTTTTGATGCTTTTTCAAACCGCTCGTTTAATTTGGCGAGCTTTCGGCTGAACTCATCATTGGCGAGCTTCATGCTTTCATCTACTGCCTGAGATTCAACTTTAATCGCATCGGTGCGATTGTTTATGGTGGCAATCAGCGATTGTTCTTTTTCTTCAATATTCAGCAAATGCTGGCAGATGTTCTGACCAAAGGTATCCGAGCGTTTTATCGTCAGCAGATTGGTCAGAATAAACGGTCGAAGGGGGTCTTCCCAGGAAGCCAGTCGTTGATATGTTTTTAAAATGTAGTCCTGCTCATCTCCTACGCAGCCAAGTAGGGCGCAGGTTGACTGAATCTCAGGATAAAGGTCAGCAGGAATTCCGTATTTATTGCTCATGTAATTTCATTAACTCCAGAAAGACGCGGGTAAATTCGGCATGACACTCCCTCTGATAGCGAAGGAGTCTGGTTTTTCCAACCAGGGTGGGACATTCGGCGATTGCTTTTGAGAGACAGAGTTTTTGTCGCTCAATCATCGTGATTTCAGGGCGTTTTAGCTCTGGAAGATACATTTCTACGACCTGATACTTTTTTAAGGTTGAGCAAATAGCTTTTTCCTTTAAAAGCTCCTCCCATTCAGCTTTGGTGGAGCGAAACAGGTTTTTCACCAGCACCCAATAAATAGGTGTGGTTTCCAGCTTTGTCAGAATATTGAGAAACTGATGAACGATTTCGCGATCTGGCGGGCAGACGTAGAAAAAGAGAAAGGAAATGCCATATTCCAGGGCTGTGTCTTTGAGCCCTCCTTCGGTATAGCTATGATAGAAAGACCGAAAGAACTGGCTTGGAGTATCGAGCAAAAGCGGTGAAACAAGATTGATGACAATCTGCTCGATAAGTTCATCGCTGGTTGCATTATTTTCCTTATCTTCAGTAAAAAAAATTGACCGCCTTACTTCGAGTTCACTTCCGTAATAGAGTGCGGTGGTCGGATTACTTAAATCCGTATCGTAGACCCCTCCAAGAGTAAAGTGCTCCTGTGACCCTTCCAGCATCAGTGCAAAGTCAAGGAGCTTGTCAGTCGTAAAACTTTTGGCACCGTTTGCCCCTTTTTCTCCCCCTACAACGGCTACTTTTTTCTCATGAAGAAAGAGTGCAATACGGGCATGGTCGGTAAGTGCTTTGGCATAGTCTTTTAGCGTTTGTTGCCTTATCTGTTTATTCGGTGCAGATGATGGTGGTGGTGGGTCGTTTGAATGTGATGGTGGTGATTGCTTTTTGTTGGTATTCATAATCTCTGTTCAAAGGGGTTTGCAATTGCAGCAGCAGCAGCGGAGCGAGTAGAGGGAGTGTGTTTTTCATGTAGTTTTCTTGTGCAATAGACGTATTTACGAAGAGTTGCAGGAGCTATATCAATCCATTTTTCTGAATTATCTGGATATGCCTCTTTTGTCGCATTCAATATTTCAAGAGCAATTTCTGCCCAAGTGTATCCTTGGGCTAGTGCTGCTTCAATCTGATCTTTTTGCTCGAAGACGATTGATTTGAAACTCTTCTTTAGAGGCTTCTTTGAAACGGATGCCATTTTTTCGAGGGCGTTTGATACGATGTTGGAATTTGAATGAGGTAACATAATTTGGATGAGATGAATCGGGCAAATAAGTAGACAGGGGAAATCTATAGCTGGTGCGCCAGCTTCCGTAGTGCTTCATGAGTATTGCTAAAGAATTAAGGAGGGATACTTACAACTCCTTTCTCATTCCTGCGCGCATTAAAGAAAGAGAAGATGCCAGAGACAAATCAGAGATTAAATTGAGTTGCTCTATGTATACACAGTAGTCATCTCAGAGAGATATGTAAACCTTATAAACCAGGCAAGGAGGGAATTACAGCGGTTTAATAATAAAGGTACTTTTCTCTATTTTGAAAATTCTGTGAAATTCCCGTTATTGGCTAATCGCGTAATTCTTTAGGTTTTATTATTTTTATTACACTTCAAATCGTAGTAATATTCTTGGCAGAATTCCTTGGAATTCCGATTGCAAAATTCTTAGTAACAGTTTGTAACAAAATCTTGTAATCGCTACACACTTTATACCGTTCTTCCATGAGTAAGACACCGAGTTCATCTGAAACGAAGCTTACTAAAGAAACAAAAATTGAAATCAAAAAAGCAATTTTTAAAAAATACAAAATTCAACTAGAAAAAGATAGAAAAACCTTTATCGCCAATAAGCGAACAGCCTATCTTAAATGGGTATGTAATCGGAATGATGAAGGTGAAAATATCAAAATCAAAGAGATTGAAATTGATACATTTAAGAGCTTTTTCGATATCGATAAAATTGATTCAGCCAACTATGAAAATACAGTAAGACAATTATGTCAGTTCTTCTTGGGTGAAACTCCAGAAGAATGGTTAAAAAAACATACCGATGAAACTGAAAAAAGTATTAACTCAGAATATTTACCACCCGAACACTGGACGGGAATTGAGAAAATCGAGCGTTATGTTGATAGCGAGACACCTCTGAGATTCATTAGATCGCAAATAGATTCATTTCATAAAAATACGGCAACTGCCTCAAGCACAGACGAGGGTGCAGCACTTGAAGTATGGATCTATGAGGGACATCTTGATGAGATTATGAATAGAACTGCCGAGCGTTTCGTTGAAATGCTTGAGCTGGGAACTACGTTGAAGATTCTTATGATCGATCCTTTTGCCGAAGAAGCATATGAATTTTTAACAAGGGGAATAGATAGAAATAAACCTAGGCTTAAATCAAAACTTAAAGCGGGCTTGGATGAACTCCTATTCGCAATGTTCCAATGGAAGAAGCATTGTGAGCAGGAACTAAGTGGTTTTAGTGCAGAAAAAGCATCACAGATTCAGGTGCGATTTCATAGTCGAGTTCCTTTCTCGCGATGTTATCTGGTATGCCCCACCAGTCTTGCGACAAAGAGTCTTATTTTTCCCAGCATAGATTATTGTCATCAAAGTGCCAGCCCAGGATATACGTGCACACATAATGAAACTGGTTTAGTACGATCGTTTTATCTTCCTGGCATTAAGCATATATGGGAAAATGAAAGCTTCTCCTGGTATACGTTTTATCAAAAACATCCTGAATACTTGAAAGGTGAAAACCAGAATATGATTGTAGACTATCAAGAAGTCCTAGAAGTATCTTAGATAGTGTTCCTGTTATAAATCGCTTTTATCCACTCCTCAAAGCCGTTTGAATTAACGAAAAGATGAGACACTTCTGCATAGCCACCCATAACGCATCTGTAACGTTTAGGGTTTTCAAATATGGATGTGCGCACTTACTGGCAACAACTCTGTAAAGAGGATGAAGAATTCTCAGAACCGCAGGAAAGACGTAATAATAACTCCCTCTATCGCTTCATTGAATACGATGAAAATCAGCGAGATGAGGCATGGAAAATAATGCTGGAAAACAACCCAACAAAAGACGATTTTTATTGGGTGGCTTTATATGGAGGACATCTACGAGATGAGGCAGTTCAACTAATCTTGGAAAATAATCCAGATAATTATGACTTTTGTTTCATTATTCATTATGTAGAAGCTCTTCGAGATGTAATGTGGAAAAGGTTACTGGCAAACAACCCAAGTAATAAAGATTTCCGTTACATCATCGAATACGTAGAAGTTTACCGATATGAGGCATGGAAACTGCTACTGGCAAATAATCCAAGTGTCGATGATCTCCTTGATATCATTGGTATCGTTAGTTGTCACAGACACTATATAGAACCTCTACAAGATGAAGCCAAGGCACTATTGAAAATTGATACTGAAAAGTTAATGGATTTGCTTGACGCACAATAGTATAGGTTTTGGAGTTTTGTTGTTCTCCCCAAAAACAACTTTCTTATCTGTCTAGAGCATTTTGAGACAACTCCATTAAAATTCGCTGCGAAAAAAGTAACTACAGAAGTCATCTTTCCTGCTCCCTGTCAGGTAGTTTTCGTTCTTGCTGCCGTTGCCTGTTTTGCTCTCTAATAGCCAGGTTTTTCCGCTCAATTTCGGTAGGTATTCCTTTTTTCCGAAGTTCCCAGGCTGCTGCTCCGTAGTGAATCTCTGGATCGCGATCGATTCCTCGTTCCTCATAACTTTTCTCAGTAATCTCTCGCTCACCTAGCATTGAGAGGTATCGGTTCGCATGACGAGCCCAGGCAGCCCGAAGGTCAGTCACTGTCTTTCTATGGTCAATTGCTTTTACTCGTGCGCCAAACCCTTCCGATTCTGCTACACGAAGCGGAATCATAAGATGAACGTGCGGGTTATGGCTTTCTAAATCATGCCAACAGACATCGCAGACAAGAGCAAAGCGATTTACAACCTCCTGATTCACAAATTCCCTTACCAGAGTTATCTTTGCCTCATCGGAAATTGACCGTGGAATCGCAATATTAATCTCTTTACAATATCGACCGTTCCTCCTGGTGCTTTTTTCCTGTACGGCGTTCCACAGTACCGAACGATCGTTGACCCAAAAGAGTGCACCATCGGGAGCAATGATCTCAGTATGGTCAACACCCTGCTTTTTAGAATAGTTATGCACTTCTCCTGTTATCTCATCCACTAACACCGAGCCTGAGCGATAGGCAGCAGCAGCGATCGCAGATCTTCCTTCAGATCGTCCGATATTTTTTATTTCCATATGAAAAATTGCCATTTTCCAGTGTTCCTCATACCGACTGCAATCCTATTGTGGAGTAGGACATAGAGGGTATGCCACCTGAGATGCTGGCTGACTGGATGACTGGTTAGTTTCTCGCGGTTAAGTCGAAAGATTCTGAACCACTTACCAGTGCCGAGTCTCTAAATGGTAAGTAATGTAATTTGTAATTTACTTCCATTATTTACATGCCGATGCTATCAACTTCATCCCTCACGAAAGAACAACTGTCTTCGTTACACGCCATGAAACACCCACAGGCTCTAAGCTGCCACCTTTATGCGATACGAATGAAATTGAAAAGACCAGGAAGTATGCAGCAACGTTAACCAGGGACGAGTTTGTAGAAAACGATATTATTCATGAAGCCACGTTGTATCGACTGACCACAATCGGCAACCTCCTCCACCAGCTTTCTCTAGACTTTATCCCTGACTAGAAGATCCGTTCGGTCACTTCATTTGACTATCGCACACTGCTTACTTCCTACTGGACAGTTGACTTGGAACGGGTCTATACCCTTGTTGCTGAAACAAACGAACTAAGCGATCTACAACATCAAATTGCTACATTCATTCAATCAGATGCTGCTGCTGGTAAGAGAATCCTACAATAAAGGTGTTTTCCACCCAGCAATGGGCGACCTGGTTACTATATGCACAGAGCTTCTTGACGATCGCGTGCAAGAGAAACTGCATGACTTTTGTGCTTGGCTTGTTACAGGGTCAGGCTACTGCCACTACCTTTGGGCGATCGCAAAACAGTATTCAGACTTGCGAGAAGACGTAGGAGCGCGATTTTTAAGGGAAGATTCTCCAGAGATTCCACAGGTCGCCTACACCATGAAGTATGTACCACCTGAGCTTCAGGATGCCCTGACCAAAAAGGTGGAAAGTTACGGAAATCCATTGTATGTGGACGTATTATACGATCGCAGCTACGCATAAAAAATAATAGATAAAAGTCTATTCCATTCGTGTCTCTACCTTGGATTTTTAGAGTCTCCTCTATGTAGATTATCTCGATCTGCTTTGGGCAATCGAACGTACCTTCCTGGTATCGCTTACCTTCCAAGGCTGGCACTTTATTGGTATGTCTTGCACCCCACAGCCGTCCCTCTGACGGGTCATTTGCGATCGCATTATATCCCCAAACCGTCTCTTTGGCGGTGCGTTTGTCAGCCGTCTGCAAGACCGCACAAACTTCCCCACCCCTATTTTTATTCAAGGGGGGAAGTTGTAAGTGCGCCGTCTCACACTTTCAATCTCTATCCCCTCTCCGTCTCAGGCATATTCCACTTCCCTTCCCTGTCTCACCATTGGACATCTGGAAGTTCCAGGACACCTCCCGATCCGTTCTGTGATTCATCACTCCCTGTTCCCGATCCAATTTAGAGATACCTTTATTACCAATTTTGGAATAACTCTGGAATCAACTTTACACTCGCGTAGTGACGACATCTGCTCCTACTTGTAACCGCTTTGGTGAATAACTATGCCTTATCCGCGCATAGAGGTTTTTCTATACACCTTTTGCTAAGGTCATCCAGTAGCTCTTTCGGTATCACCTCTAATCTCTTCTGCGTCGCTTATAAAATCTCTCAGAACCTCTCTCTGCCTGTCACAGGGTACTTATTGACCTACGCTACAATAAAAATTAATTACTATTCGTGCTGAATTTTTTTGAAAAGAGAACGCCAATGGTTTCACAAAACCTTTAGTCGGACTCTCTTTTTTAAGTTTTCAGTATTTCAATTAACACGTGTGTTCAGCAATTTTTACGCTGTCACACCTTTTTATAAAGGGCTCTTACGATGACGTATGAGAACATGGTTGAAGTACCTCGTCATGATACGTATGAAGATGGCAATGTTCACCAGAGCAGAATGAATTACTTGCAGTTTTCCTGTTGGTGTCTTCGTTTCTGCTGGTCTGTTGAAAGATTTCTTTCAATCAGATCCTGTGAACTCGAACTCTCTACCTCAGATGATACTCCCCATACCGAAGTAGTCTTTTTAAGACGTGCTTCACCTTTTTGGAAGACAGTGTACTTACTGGGAAACCCAATGAATAAGGACACAGAACTCACCGAACAACAGTACTTTATCAGCATTAACCATTCAAAAGAGCAGCTTTATGTACTGGGAACAGGCGTATTTCACTGCACTTCTGAACGAGAGTTTTGCCGATGTCAGTACTGTCTTACTAAGCACACTCAGCTTAGTTCCGAGTTCTATGACTGGATTGGACAGTACCTGTAATACTTCTCACTGACCTTCCTCTACTTGAACCTTGAAAATAAAATAACCTCTGTATTGCGTAACGGATGCAGCGTTTAAAGAAATATCTCTATGACTG
>JAUKWC010030764.1:0-17924 GCA_032356245.1 Endocladia muricata | reverse complement strand
GTACAACGGGGCGACTGACAGGGCCAGTGCGTCGACGGGGAGGAGGCAGAACGACTTCGTGTTTAAAGTGGAGGACAAGCCGATGGTCCACGTCCGAGCTCGACGTCAGTACAATCAAAACCCGGGTATGAACAGATGTGGCCACGCCTCAGTCACGCAATGGGCTGTTCACTTCTAGGGTAGGAATGTGCCGTTTGAAGTGCAGTTCGTCCAGATAGGCTACCATAGCAACGGGTTTGTGCAGTCTTCGTACGCGGCCTGGGCGAACTGTATGGATGGAAACCAGCGGTTGGAGCCTGGAAAGGCGCGGAGGCGTTGAGGTGGTGAGAAGAGGTGACGAATGGAGTCGCATGGAGATGCTTCGACCTGAGCAGAAGAGCATCAAACAGATGAGCGAGCTGGTGTCGCAGTAGTCGACACCGGCGGACCTTGTAGTGGAGTTGTTCAGTGGTACTTGCGCGACTTCAAAAGCATGCCTAGGGCTTCCAAGACATCACCCTTTCGTCGAGTGCGACAAAGATGACGACTGCGTCAGTCAAGCTCTACCAAGGTTGGTGAAGGCGTTTTGCGAAAGCGTTGTGAGCACCACCTTTCACATTGATGGCTCTCCTCGGGCTGTGGAGCTTGCCACAAGGTACCTGGCCGGCGTGAAACGGAATGTGTCTGCCAGGAAGGGGAACAGCCCCGCGGATGCTCCTGCTCGGTGTCCCCGGTACCAACGTCTACCGGACTACATAGTCCAGTTTATTGCGAACTACCCCGGGGATCCCATGCTTTCTCTACGCTATTCACGGGCGTCAGAGGAGAACTGGCAGGCGAAGTACCACGCCCTGCTGGACACGCAACGCACGCTAACATGACCGGCGGTGGAAGCGATGGTGAGGTATGTGGTGGTGCGTCCATCGACGGTGGCGTACGAAGGAGTGAGCCTCAGGGTGTTTGCGGACCGGTTCTTCGCGATAGGAAAGACGATCCTCACCTTCTATGGGACAATTCTGTACGCAGACTTGCGTGAGCGCACCCTGGCAAAGACGACGATCTACGGAGGTGCAATTCGGAGGGTTGACAAACAACATCTTAACCGGGTAGCTCTTCTCGTGGAAACGCGGGCCGAGTCGCGTGAAAATCCGAGGCATAAAGTCTGCATTGTCCCGGCACTATCTTGTATGCCCGAGTTTGTCAATGACGCCCGGTACTTGCGTGGGGATGAGGAGGATCGAAATAGAGGTACTTCTAGAGCGCGAGACAAAAACGTGGAGTTGTACGAGGATCGAAAGGACTTGGTGTAGAGTGCTCTGAGCTCACTGAAAACCGTTGCGATTCGTGCGACGCGTGAGATTCTGCAGCGCATCGAGTTGTCCACAAACTACGGGAATATGTATAGGTTCTCAGTACGTGATAAGATCTACCAAAATAGCGCGCAGATAAACAAACTTAAACACGACATGCCAGTCCGGGAGCCAGTTCTGGGCGCGCAGACACACTATGGCAGCTGAGAAAGACTCATGCTCAGTCGCAAGGAAGGTCGCCCAGAAAAATGGGCGATTTTAGGGCCGCTATTGCAGTAGAAAGAGGTTTGAGAAGGAATGAAAATTTAGACTACGGAGGTGTCATTAGTGAGACGGGCTCAGGTCTACACATGTTAAAACACCTGAGCAGATGGATGAGCGAAATTGGATATGAAAAACAACATCCATCTGCCCTTGCATTTTCACATGGGGAGATCTCAACCCCTGTCACTACTGTACCCACCCATGTCTGAGTTTTCGTTACTTTAGGGAATGCCCATTTGGCGGCCGTCAGCCCCTGCTTCCAGTCCTGCCGTTGACGCTTATGATACTTGAAACGTCAGCAGGCACTCTCCGCGCGTGCATGACTTTACAAGGGCCCCACTACCAGTGGTAGGTGCTAGCTGGCACTTGTCCTGCTCAGTTCCCAACAACTGCGACGAAGTTTTTGAACTTGTTCTTCTCGCCGAGCCTCTGTCTGCCCTGTCCTGCCTCTGGCGCAGCTTCACATCGATCGCTCTGCAGGCCAGAACGACGAGAAGGGCTGTTCCGATGTAGCGATCTCGCAAGCACACCCACAAGCAGCGCGAGGGTGAGCATGATGCCCCAGCTGCGCCTGTCGCTGTGACTGCACCGAATAGCGAGGTTAATACAACGCAACGCCACCCGAAGGACAGGTTAACGGGGGTTGTGCGGCCCGAGACGACGCCGACGGCGTTTCTGTTTGGTCTAGAACGTGAACGACCCGATGGTGCCACTGGTCTGGCAACTCACGGTGCTATTATAACACTGGCAGTTCCACCAGGACGGGCTGCCAACTAGATGCCTCCTTGTCGGGCGTCGATTCAATCTAACTGCGGCTCGAGCACAGCATGCTTCATTGTCCGGCCCGTAATCACGTCAGCTCCGCGCGTCCGCACGCCCAGCATTGCGACCTCTATTCGGTCTCACATCCGCCGGAGACTGGGGCAATCTCATTGTGGAACCCTATCTCCTCATGGTACATAGAGGGTGAGACCCTCTTCGTCAGCACCTCCGCCCATGTCGTCCCGGACAAGAGTTGAGACTTCCGCTGTAGCTCGCTCTCAATCCATCTCGCGTGAGGAGATGGGACAGCTACAAACGATGCTTGCTGAGCAGACGAACAAGGTCACGGCGCAGGAGAAAGAGATTGCTGGTCTGAAGAAAAGACTCAGCGACTTGAAGGAGAAGGGGCGTTAGGCCACTCAAGAGCTTCTTGACGTGCGCGTGACAACTAAGGCAACGCTTTCACAGTTACTGCAACTACAAGCAAAATTTAAGGATGTAAGGGAGGAGAGAGACAGCCTACGCGTGGCTTGCGGGATTTCTGGTGGCACCCAGCAGGCCACACCGCGTGCTGGAGCTGGACATGGTCAGAGTCGCAGGCGTGTGACACAAGTGGGAGCAAAGTACAGTGGTGTTGCCAAGACCACCAAGAAGCAGATTTTCCAATAGTGCCACCGCGAAACTGCTGAGCTGGACCCAACAGGTTCTGTTCTAGTCTGGAACCGAGCGGGTCGCAGTGAGCAGTGCGTGGCGGGGGAACTTTCCCCCGAGGGCCTGGAGGGTGTCGTGCCGATTCCACCGATCGTTCTTGCCGACTGTAAGGAGTACTGTACGTTTTCCTACTACGATGAGGCGACGGCTCTGGTTGGAATGATGTGTGCAGAGCTTGGCACTGGGAGCTGACCATCCTTGTCTTTGGACGCCCAATCCCGCCGCGAGTGCAAGGAGGCTGTTTCATCAGACTATGCTATATGTGCCAGGATCAGGCAGACAATCTCTGACGTGATGAGCATGCGGAAGAGAAACGCTAGAGAAAATGCTGTTCTAATGCGTTGGGTATTACATCTTGATGTCGGGGATGACCCCGTTTGTGTCGGACGGCGAGCGGGCGAAGCGCCCATCTCAGGCACTTGAAGCTCGGGTGAGGCTGATGAACTCGAAAGGGAAGCAAGGTCCTCCAGACTTCTCGTAGTGGCGACTCAGCAAGGTCGAGGATCTAGAATACGGTGATTCCTCTGTATCGACGGAGATGTATGATCTCGACGAGAACGACGTACTGTTTGGAACTTATTTGGGGAGACTTGTTCTTTACGAGTTCCGAAGGTACCATGCTCATCAGCATGGGACGTCGGCGTACGGGTCTATCATGCAACTCGCACGCCTAGACGCCTGGCTGGCAGTAGTGGTATTTGGCTTGCAGTATGGTAAGGGCCGTGGCGGCCAGCGCCGATGCAATTACAGCCTGATGTTTTCCAAATACCTGCCCTTGGGAACCGCGCAGATACTATGCAGCGTTTGCGACGTTTTATGCCGTATTTTTCCGCAAGAGATGTTTTGGTATGATTCTACTGTTGAGGGGGCGTTGTGTGAGTCGGTGAACGAGGAGATCGAACGGTATGGTGAAGAGGATGGCGAAGGTTACTTAGCAGGGGCCCCTGGAGTAGCCACAAACGTGTTGAAGGTGGGTTCTGACAACAAATGTTATGTGGCGGTACGAAAGATGTGGTTTTCGGACGACGCCACCAGTTTGCTTGGCGGTATTGTTGATGGCTACGTCGCACGTACAGACTCTAGCGAGGGACCGTATGGAGTTTGCAATGGCGCGTCTGGCCAATCACGGATTCCCGCCCTAGCTTTGGATTCTCCCCCACGCACTATTGTTGAAGCAGAGGACGAGTAACTCTCGACGCACTAAAGAAAGGAACGGAAAGAAACGGTACTTGTGTTTTGATAGCTCAAGAAACAGATTGTATTTTTCTCGTGTGTTTATTTGTAGTGCAAAGAGAATGGCGTGTCCGTTGGAGGGTAGGGCTCGTGTAGGACTGGCCGTGCATCACGGTCTCTGTAGAGCCTGTTTGTTTAGGAGCGGTGTTACAGCCCGTGGTGCTGAGGAGTGAAAGGGAGGATGTGGAAATTTGACCGCACCACGTGAGCTGTCCCAATGATAGGAGAGGCCTTCCACACGCCAAAGCTGCGAGAAGCAGGAGCTTGACGCCCTCGTCACTGCATCTCTGGGAGCGGGACCGGATGTTCTGTGCGATTTGCATTCTCACCTGTACACCACCGCAAGCAAACTCATTGCAGAGTGTCATCAACAGCGTCGATTGGTGGAATACAATCCATGTAACGAACGAAGGCATACTCAGTAGGTTGCATTGATTCACGACCATACATACGGAAGAGAGACAGAACCTGAGCCAACCATAAAATGTCTGTGCGTTCTTCGTCTTCAGCGGGCAGGAACGAGAAGCCGAATCGCTGCCGTTCCGTCGGGCCGAAGCTGCTATTTGCATAAACGCGCTGATCGCCCTGTTTCTACAATAGCTCAAGTCGAATGACGTTTAGGTCGGGATCATAGTCGTTGACGGAAAGACAGAAGTCGCCGAGAACGTAACCCCTTTTAACGATAGTAATTTGGAGAGTGTCACATGTGTGAACCGAATGCTGCTGGAGAAGCTCGGCGCGGACAAGGTCCAGCAGCACAGTGGTGCCTTATTCACCAATCTGTACAAGAAGATCGATGCAGATGTCGGAATCTTCTCCGCGTAGTGATTGGAGCATCGCAGCGCTGAGGCGGCTTTCGTCGTTTTCAAGAAGCGGCATGGCGAGGGTTCTTAAATGAGCGAGTTCGCGGTGGTACGTTCTGAAGCCTTCCCTGACAAGAGGCACCCCGTGCTTGTCGTTTAGGTTCCTGTGCAGGGTTGTGAGGCGACGCGATTGGGAGATGGAGCTGCGGTGCGTTCGAACGGCAGCATGGTTTTCGGAGTGCTGTACTCGGCGGACGGTTTCGTCCATGGCTCTCGTCCTTTGCTTGGAGGTGCGGCGGTAGTCTTGCTTGAGTGCGGTGTGAGCGTGTTCATAAACACCGGCATCTAGATTTTGCAGGCCTCCAAAGTTGCGGATACCATCTGCAAGGTGGGTGAGGAGATGAAACTTGAGGGTCCTGACCCTGGTGGTGTGGTGGTCTCCAAAGATGTGGAGCATGGAGGCTTTAAACTTATTGACACGGTCCTATAGGTCGTGAGCCTCGGCGAAGCTCAAGTGCTTCTTTAGTCTCTGTCTCGAGCTGATTATTAAAATGTCTGATTACCGAGCGCAAACAGATGTGAGGGGCACGGAGTCAGCTGCATCACAGCCACGTTCCATGATTCCGAGGATAATTGAAAAGACCATGTCAGCGGACTTGCAGTGTTTGGCCTCAAGCATGCCACGGACTCCTTCATTTGTTTAGAGGCATTTCAGCCGACTACCTTTTTCGGAGGCGGAGAAGTCGATGTGTAGGCAGGGAAAGTAGAAGTCCCTCTGAATGGCAGCTGGAACTGTGTTGACTTCGTGAAGGAGAGCTGTGCGGATGGTTCTGAACTGTTTCCAACTGTTGCCGGCGGAAGCTTTTGCTCTGAATACGACAGGGGAGTCGAGCCTCAGAACTATGTAGGTCTTGATTACCTTGGAGATGCCGAGGTGGAAGTTGTGCAGCGGTTCGAAAGCGAAAATGGAGTGCATGTCGGGATGATAATTGGATGGAAGGAGGAGACGTGCTTCCAGAAAAGATGGCAACCTCCCCAGGGAGGAGGTGTGGGGGGGTTT
Organism: Endocladia muricata; assembly: GCA_032356245.1. NCBI lineage: Eukaryota > Rhodophyta > Florideophyceae > Gigartinales > Endocladiaceae > Endocladia > Endocladia muricata. Next base: position 11,802 of record JAUKWC010030764.1, on the reverse strand, counting down.
GTTGCGCCTGTGCGGTGGCAGCTCGTGCCTGAGCCGACTTGCTCAGGAAGGCATGAGCAGTGGAGTCGGCCTCGAGGTCGGCTACTTTTCTGCGAAGAAGGATGGTGGACTGCGTGCTGCGCGGCAGGCTTGAGGTGGACGAAGCGAGGAGATTTGAAGGTACTTCGCAACGGTCGCAGGGTTGGTTGGTTTTTGTGCCTAATCGAGTGCCGATGATGTCTTCCGCCTCGAGGATGTCGCAACAGTAGCTGGTGAGGACCGGGTGACATTTCCAGAGATGACGGTCGGCATCTGAGCATGTGAAGCCTACTAGGGCCTTTCTATACAGAGGCGATAGCAGAGAGTGCAGAGCGGAGTGTAGTACAGAGGTTTTGGTGTCTGGTGCACGAGTAGTCGAAGAAGGAGGAAAGACATCAAAGTCTCTGTCGCCCACGGTGGGGAAAAGCTGGACAGGAAGACAGCCAACGACGATGTGCCGGGACATTATGCAGCGTCGGCGGAAAGCGGTAGTGAATTTGAGGAGAGTGAGACTACGGGATAGGCAACGAAGGCGCTGTTCTTAAGCACAGTGGCGGATTTATCCGTATAGATGTGTATGCAACCTACAAACGAGTGAGTCCCGGACGTCCTAGTGTCCAAGATGACACCCTCGGGCTCGCTACACATTAATTCTTCCTTGAGGTCTTGACAAACCCGACGGTGGACGTCAGTGTGCAGGGGATGCATGAACAGATGCTTGGCGCTCTGCGGAGGGTCACCACAAGGGGGGAAGTAGCCAGAATCTGTGTTAGCTTGTGCTACTTGCTTTCGCTGGATCTCGACAGGGTCCCGAAAGTAGGCGGTTCCGAAAGAGGTGCCGCTGTGGTCCAACATACGAGTAGCGGAGAAACCCTCCTGGTGAATCTCCTTCTCGACCACAGCGAGTGTTAGGGAACGACACTCTTGTGAGGAGCGAATGCGGTCTCCAAAGCGCTCGAGAGGGAAGTCGGGATCCCTCAGGGTAATGATGATGTTGTCAACGGTACGCGGGCCGCCAGTCCTCTCTACTTCGGCAAGAGAAACTACGATAGATTGTACGAGGAGGTCGGCCTTACTTACGGTCGGTTCTGCATCAAGGTGAGACAGGAATGGGAGTAAGGGAAGCAGAGGAGCCGGAGACTCATCAGAACGGACGTCGTCATCGTAGTGGACAGGATGTTCTCGGGCGGGTGGACCTTGCGGAAGAGTAGGGACGAGCTCAGCAGGTCGGTGTGTTCGGAAGTAAAACTGTTGCCAGTATTTGGAAAGGGAGTACGAGTCGGAAGACGAGTAGACGCAGTGCCGATATTTACGGCGCATATTGAGGTCTGGCAAGGATGACTGCACAGTGAAGGGGTGGCGGGAGTAATGAGAGAACGGACAGGTAGGACGTTTACCACGGTTCGAGCTGTCTTCTTATTATCAGTGAGTACAAGACGGTAGGTCCGCTTGCGAGCACTCTCGCGTTCACGAAATCTAGTGCCGGTCTCGTCCACGCGGGAATGGTCAAGGTGGAAGATGGGGCCTGCCATTCGACACACACGCACGCTATTGGGTTTGTCGACAAGAGAACATCAAGCATTCTCGGACGGGTAATACAATGAGAGGGGGGAATCGAAAAGCAGTGATACTGTAATATCCGTAATTGAAGGATTTTCGAAATTTCGTACGGTGTAGGGAAATTTCAGCTACAGTATATCCAAGGCACGGCGGCGAAATTGTGAAACGCCAGAACCTGCCACAGGCCCTCTTTAAACCGCAGCGACACGGGGCGCTACCACGTCAAATCTGCAAAGGTGCCCTGCCGTCAACAGGAAATACTGAGCGACAGTTTCTCCTCGTGATGCGACGGCGTGCACAGGTGAGCAGCGCGTATTCGAAACGGCATTCGCACTCGCGCAAAGGGTCTGAGCGGGATAGGAGGTGTCGTTGAAGAGTAGCGAGACGTGTGGTATTCAATGCGTTGCGGGGAGTGCGGGCTGTTGGAGGTGGAGAGGGTGAGGGAGTGCGGGTGCGGGTGATGGTGGGGTGTTGTGTACAAACTGGAAGGGACGGTGGGTGGAACGGGTGGCATCGTTGAAGAGTGGCAAGACGTGTGGTATGCGATGCGATGCAGGGAGTGCGATCTCTTGGAGGTGGAGAGGTCGAGGCAATGCTGGGGGTGGTGAAGTATGGTGTTCAAACTGGAAGGCAAGGCGGGCGTGGTGAGTGGCGTCGTTCAAGAGCGACGAGGCGTTCGGTATTCGATGCGATGCTGAGAGTACAGGCTGTTGGACATGGAGAGTATGAGGGAGTGCTGGTGATCGTGAGCTGTGGTATACAAACTGGAAAGGATGGTGGGTGGGATGGGAGGCGTCGCCCAAGAGTGGCGAGGCGATTAGTAGTCAATGGAACACGTGGAGTGCGGGCTGTTGGAGGTGGAGAGGGTAAGGGAGTGCGGGTGATGGTGGGACATGATGTTGAAAGCGCAGATCCGTCCAAATACCGTAGAAGGGCTATTCATGTAGTAGTAGGGAAGTGAAGCAGAACGCGATCGAGCGATCAGCGCTAACAGTGAACGTTTGGTTTAGTTTCAGTAAGTACGCTGCGCAGCTGCACTGTTCGCAGTTCCGAATGCAGCAAGACTGCATTCGGAACCGTGAAAACAGCTGTTGTTGAGCAGTAAACCTAGGAATGGACTTCGACACGTCGCATTACGCTGCGTATTATAGCTATATCCTGGACTTCCACAGCCCATAGTATATCGGCTAGTGAGACTGGATGTGTACGTCCACTGAGTGCAGTACGAGGTTCAGAAATACCTGCGGTTTACTACAAATTTTGCAGTTCCGGGTCTAGTATTACTATGCTCGGACTTCCCCCCGGTGGACGTCCCATTCTAGTAATACTAGACCTGGACGCCCACCTGGTCGAGGTCCAGGTCTAGTAGGACTTGACTTGGAACTGCAAAATGTGTAGTAAACCGCGGGTATTACTAGACCTCGTACTGCACTCAGTGGAAGTCGGCATCTATTTCCGGAAACGCAGACGCGACAGCTGGTTCAACGAGTGGTCGGGGTCGAAATGCAGCGATACTGTTATACCCCTCATTGATGTGTTATCATATTTTCGTACGGTGCAGGGCATTTTCATGGCGCGGCGGCGAAATTGTGGCACGCAAACACCTCCAATAGGCCCTATGTAGGTTATGGCGACCCGGGACACCACCTCATCACACCTCCCTAGATACCAGGATGTCAACGAAACTTACCAAGCGACGAGTGTTCTTTCCTTGCGATGCAACGGCGTGCTTAGGTGGTTACCCCGACTTCGATTCAGTATTTGCGCGGGACCCGAGAGCTTGAGCAAGATGCACAACCTTTTCAGTTACGTGTAAAAGCCGGATCCATAGAGAGGCTAGCCGGGAGGCGTGGCTTAGTTGGAGAGTCGCAAGACGTAGGGTGCAGGGTGCGATATGGCGATTTTCGGTCGGTTGAGGTGAAGAAGGTGTGGGAGTGCGGGTGATTTTGAGGTTTGGTAGTACAAACTAGAACAGAGGGTGGGGAGGATGCGTGGTGTGGTTGGAGAGTGACAAGATGTAGGCTGTGCGGTACGAAACGGCGATTGCCCATCGTTAATGGTGAAGAGGGTGGGGAAGTGGGGGCGATGATGGGGTGTGGTGTTGTAGACTGGAACGAAGGGTAGGTGGGATGAGTGGAGTGGTTGGAGCGTGACAAATCGTGAGAGGTGCGATACGATGGCGAGGTTACGGGTCGTTTCAAGCCGACGAGGAGAGAGCAGACTGCGGAGTGAAACCCTGGTCTGTCCACGTGGTTCACAAGTACTGCACATGTTGAAGTACCAAAATGTAGTAAAACCAGACCGTCCATCAGCGGCACGTAGCAGGTGTCTTGCCCACCTCCAGTAGATTCGGTGCGCAGCACTACTGCGTTCGCATCTTCAAAACGTGCAGGTGTACTGCAGTAAAACTAGGGGCGGTACTCGAAAACCCGCGGTACGCCGTGGAGCGCAGCTGTACCGTAGACTTTGACAGGCTATACTGTAGTATATCCTCTAGCATTACTAGACTGGACTTCCGAAAACTGCAGGGCGGTGACTAGTATTACCAGACCTAGACGTCCATTCGGTGGAAGTCCGGGTACAATAAAACTAGATCCAGACGCCCACCTGCTGAAAGTCCGGTAGCACTAACACTACACTCGGACTTCCACCTGGTGGAAGCTCGAGTCTAGTAATAATAGACCTGGACGTCCACTTGGTGGAGGTCCCAGTGCAGTACCAATAGATCCCGACTTATACGAAGTCAGTGTCCAGGTCTAGAAAAGTTCGAACTGGAACTGCAAAATGTGTAGCAGAACACCAGAATTACTATAACTCGAACTGCATCTGGGGCACCTCCGCATCCATTTCCGGAAACCTAGACCAGGGACATCCTTCCTTTCTTTTCGGCCCAGATCGCCAGTAACCGTACTGATCACTAGAAACGTCCCTGGCTCTCCGTATCCCTTCGCGATGGACGTTTCTGCTATACAAAAGATGTAGGCGGCTTCACCAAAGCCACTTGGTGGTACTCCTACACGCAACAGTAACTCGGAGGCCGTTTACATGGTTCCGGGCGCTTTGAGATCGCGGGAGATAAATGAGAAGCCCCCCCCGCACTCCTCGTCCGCGCCCCAACCTGTCAAAAGCGAACGTATTGAAACCTGCCGTATCATCCCGTGAACAAGGTAATCTTCCAGTGTGGTGAGCGTCAGTAAGTACATTTCCATATTCTAGTACCATGCTGTCCACCTGTTCATAGCTTTTGTTGTGCACCACAAGCATTTCTCCCCACCCAAACAGCTCTCCGGGACAGACCGGATAGTGGATCTTTCGGTAGGTACCCAGCAATAGAGTAACCATCGCAGCTACCATCCCTGAGGTTTATCTACTCCTCGCTCATATTCCTCCCATCATGATCGCAACTTCTATGATCTTTTTCGTCGGACGACAATTTTACTATCATTGCGACCGTCCAGTATCAGATGGATGGCGCGAATCTCGCCGTCGTTGTTCCTCATCGCCCTTTGCTTTGGAAACGTATGGTACCACTTGATAGTCGCATATAGTATGATGGTAAGTCCCACGACCTCATCATGAGCAGTTGTGTTTCTGGATTTACTGACAAATATAGTGTCCTTCACCAGCGTCTCTTTGAACAGAGCTCCAGCCAATTTTCCCTTTCCGCTATCACTTAATCCGGTTTGCGTGACCAAGAACATATGGTCTCCCTTTTCGCAGGATGGAAAGGTCGAAGAAAACGCCCTAACTGTGCCGGCAAGCAACAATTTTCACTCTTACCTTCGCTGCGATCCTCTCAGTGCTTCTCCTCTGTCTCTGCCGTTCACTAAACAACCACCTAACCGATGCTTTGTGCGCCATGAGCCCAGGGATCTTCGACATAATAAATCAAGATTCCCGGACAAAGCTTACACGACAGTGCTAAACTCGCCATACACGGAGCCCCCACAAAATGCTTTCTATGACGTGAAATGACCATGTCACCGCAGAGGTAGAGCCCTTTATTCTGAGGGACTTTAAAAAGCCCACCTTACCCCAAATGTCGTACATGAACTTCATGTTCTACTCCGCTACGTACAGCAGACGTCTGAGGGCCCCGTATCTATTAAGTGCTTAACCTCGGACTTTGTCAGAATGATTCGATCGTCCCAGGCTACCATGGAGCCTATCTTTCTGCCATATAGACTGTCGATAGTCATTTGTGGTTGTAGCTATAATTGTACGAATAAAATGAGCTAAATGATCGTGTGCCGTAAAGCGAATGTTTTGTGACCTTATTCAGCATGCATACAAGAACCGGAGAGACCAGACAATCTGAAGTATCTTCATCAGACGCGGAGTGCAAGAGCGAGAAAGAATCTGTCAGGATTCGAACTGACAACGAGAGCAATGATAACATTGCCTCTCAGGCCTGACCACGTCTATGAAGTGAGGGCTCTCTCGATTAAATTGAGTTACTCATACGGGAAATCCGGCGGTGATACTGTATATTCCACAGCATGCCCCGGAGTGGTATAATCAGCTCTCGAGTAGAGCTCATCCTTTTCCCACAGCACCCTTGATCGTATCGGCTACCTAGAAGTATATCCATGCCTACCAATGCGTACGGTGGGCGCGCTCACCGCTTTGCGCCAAGTGACGTACTGGTATACCAGGGTGGTTTGGCTTCTTTCGGAGAGCGACTTGGTACGCTTGAGGAGGCGCGCCATCTCAAATGGCGTCGTCAAAATATGCCAAATAATCAACAATTATACAGTTCGCTATTCTTCTTACATTACTTCGAAAAATGTATAATAATCTGGTATTCGCTCACTGTCCAGCGGCACAATGCACGGTAACTACGACGACTGATTAGGCCCATATGCCGTCAATCTCTGGCCTCATATGAGCCCAACTAACCGTCGAGAAAATACGTGAAGTACATAATACGTATGAAGAATATGCAACCTGTCGTACGTGTAACTGACACTACCTCGTTCTACTGTACAGTATGACACCAAAACAAAGGCTTGCAAACCCCGTTGGTCTCGAACTCTGACTGCGCAGCAAATCCGGTGATTTTTCTTGCAGCTCCACTCTGTCCGGATAGAGTGCTCCACGAGCTTCGAGTAGACGCTAAGAGTACCAATAGTAAACCTCTCCTTATCCCTGTGATATCTCCGCAAAATTTGACCTTCTTTAGAACCAAATGTCCAATGGACATAAGTGCCAATTGTACAGGCCGAATGTCACAAATGAGGCGGAAATAAACTGCAAAGAGTACTCGTAAATCTACGTCCAAGATATGTCAGTATTATGATAATGTCAAACATGCATATGCGAACGCTTTATTCTTGCACTTATTGGTTTTTGAGGTACAAGATTAGGCTTGCAGTAGCTTTCAAGCGGCACAACATAAATTAGATCCGGGACATCTCTAGAACTTCAACCCTATTCTGACAGAGAAGACAAAGCGCCTTTGAATGAAACAAAAACACAGTACATCGGCTTGTTTTAAGTTAAATGATAGCTCGCCTTATTCCCGCATCATACGATGCACCCGGTACAATAGACACCAGTGATCCGGCACGAGCTATGTAGATCTCGGATCCTCTGCGAATTGATCGGATCTTCATACCCTCCATTCGATGCAGATTCGCTAGTGTCCGATTCCATGCACAGCGCTGCGCCTAGAATTTGAAGAGTGCGTTTTGGGTCCGTGCATGCACAATGGTGTGCCATAAGAGCCGTGATGTGCATACAGGAACTCCTGGCCATGCCGGAGGTTAGCAACGGTGGTCGAGAACGAGGGGCTTAAAAGACGGACTGCGACACTAGGCATACTGTCACCACATTGTCAGAAAGCTCACTATGTTCCGGGATAAGTCTTCACCAGCATGTACAACCCGTGTACAACGACGCCACGAAGCATGTACATCCGGTTTCGGTTCACTCCGCTCGAGATCGAGTTCTTATCAATTTTATTTCCCTTTACTTCTGCTGTGGTCGGACGAGCTCCGCATGTTTGCCAAGCGTACCGTAGAACATCTCGAAACCACAGAACACTTGCTTGTGAAGGCCAGAGGTGAACCACAATCTGCATCTAGCAGGAAGCGTTCAGCTCGGACCCCACCCGCAAAAGGCCATATTCGTCTGCTCATATGTATAGAACGCAAACTTTCTGGTGGAAACTCGCCTGGAGTCATTATAATTATGGCAGAAGATCCAGAACGTCATCCGTTCGCTCGATCAAAATAATCCCTTTTGCTCCTTCAGCAGTGAAAATTGCAAACGTTGCAAGCATTACCAACATCCCAGACGGTGGCGGGCTAAGGCCTAGGCCATTGCGAAATGAAAGTGAAGACAGACCGGTTGGAAGACGAAAAAGTATCCTAAAGCAGCAGAGCGTAAGGGCAACTTTCGAGATTTAACAAAAGCGCCATCCTATCATCCAGTTGGATTTACTCTATGTGCTCTTGCAAGTCGAACAAAGTACAGAGTACGGGAGACCCAGGGAGAAACAAAGATGACGTTCGCTCTGACACAATTTTTGAGGGCTAATATTTCACTCATGCAACTGTAATTTCAGCCACTATTCTATCCTTGATATTGTTTCGGGTCAGAAGTACTTTTGACTTCCTGAATTGTAAGGAGACAATCTTGATACAGTACGTTAGAGAGACTCAATGATTCTTATTCGACTAAGCGCACTTCCGAAGCGGAAACCTCAACCTGGTTGCAATTTACTTCCGAAAGAGAAAAACTATGCTGTATGCACAGTGTTAGTATCTGGACGGATACTAAAATGCAAAGACAACGATGAATCAGAGAAGACAAGTAGTTGAATGCGCCAATTAAACTCATGCTATATATGCCCGAGATAGCCTCCTCTAAAAGCTCGATTCCGAAGTGATTGTGGTCTTCAATACCACAGGAACAGAACACATCGTTAAACTACCTTTCAGTGTAGTCGCTCTTCGTTCGAATAAGTATGCAGCATGCCTCGGATTCTCAGGCTGTAGAATCCGCAGATTTAACATTCCGCTAGAACAATATAATCTCGTTTATATAGCAACCTAACAATTACGCGCCTGATCATTCTCCCCATAGAATATTGTGCCCTTCGCGTTGGTGCTGGTCAAGGAGAAAGCGAATGCTGCAGAATCAACTGGGTTGTACGAACTGTAGATTCCGGATTCGAAACGTAAGTCGCGAAGAATGACTTTATAAATTTACTCATTTCTTGCTGAATACTATTCATCGCTGTCGGTCGCTCTAGCCCATGTTTGGACGTACACATGTTTGCTGTTGTTAGATGTCAGCTGCAGAAGGTGGATAAACACGTGAGGGGCTTTGCACATGCAACTCGAATGTTAGTCGCAGGCACAGATATGAGTAGCAAGATTTCTTGTCGCATCTGCATTTTCCACATGCGATGTGGGGTAGCTACGTGAAGATTTTCAAATTCACAGCTATTGTTAATTACGTTTGGTTCAAGGGCGGTATTCCAAAACCGTGTACCTACTCATATATATCATATCTGAGTGCAGAAAGGGTGGTACGGTGTCCGTGCAAGTAGGGGAATAAGGTGATGGCAGGAAAGAATGTTAGTTACATTCCATCTCGGAATACTATCGCTTTACGTACTGCTTGCTACTCGCGATGCGTATAAATCAACTTATATTGGTACTGAGAACAACTAACCCCTTATTATCGTCGTCGCTGCGGTTGCGAGAGTTCTCCGATTGTGCGCAGTATCACATAATGTGAAACCACTTGTGAGGCTGCATGCGCTGCGATGACTTCAAACTAATTCGAAATCCGTCGTGTGAACCGGCTGCAGCGCAGACGGAGGAATGTTCATGTCTCGGGCCTCGGCCACATCTCGACGACTTTAGGCAGCGTACTTCGAGTTTCATCTGCAAGGGTCTCGAATACGTCTTTGTTGGGAATGGTTGCACAAGGTCTTCACTCGCATCTGCACTTTACTAAATGATGAAACGTGTATGATCTGCATGTAATACTCTACCTTGGACTCCCATGCTAAAGGTGTTTCAGCGTCCTACGACCTGCAAACTTCGCATCTATAATCAGCGTGACACATGTTCGTTCGACTGGTAGTGTGTATTGAGAAAGAGAAGCTTAGGTAATATATGGTTACTTTATCAACAAGGTACTGGAAATGACTTGTGAAAACCCAATTAGTCTCATGTACTCAGTTTCAAAAGAATATTCGGCTCTGCAGGAACGGAGATTTGAATGTGACAAGTCTAAAATAGAATCTGAGAGGCTAGCGTCATGATGTACCTTTTTGGTTGCAGGATTTATGATCTGCTTGCCGTCTATATCGATTGGGAAGAGGTACTCTGTCCGCGAACCGGTGCAAGTTTAGAGGTAATAATGTCACCAGATGTGGATTTATGGTTCGAGCTATTGCTGAGCCAGCACTTTCTTGACTGCAAAGTTTTATTAATTCTTTCATCCGCCGAGTTCAGTTCTGTAGTGAGTCTTCTGATTCGTGGACAGTCCTTAATGCTTTGATGCAAGTTCTTCTGTGTCCGTCCACATGCAATACCTCTTCGAGTATATTTAATCATAACTCTAATACTTTGGTTGCACGTGTGGATATTCGGCGTATAAATTTACCTGCTCGTAACATGTGAGAAATGTCACCTTGATTGATGCGCCTTCGTTCGGGGTTTTGGATAGAAATAGTCTCGAGCCTGCACATTGCCGACCGATTTATGAAACAACAAGGGGAGTAACGACAGGATTCGTGAGGAATGTGAGGTGCGATACTCACTCTACGAGACAGAGCATTGCTGATTCCAGAGTTTCTCGAAAGATTTCCAGCTCTGCGATTCACGAAAGCCCAAAAAGGGCAATCAGAGACGCCATTCATAAGCAGATCGAATATGTGGGCCCGGCTAGGCGTCCATACGGACAATCACGCTGGATACCGAGGGTAATTATCATATATGCATGCTGACATTAAATTGGTCAATCTGTGAAGGGTAATCTTCACTACCGGCTAGGTAGACTTCACAAATTTGCATGACAGACATTAGCAAAGAAAGTATCGGCGTGCTGCGGATAAAAGACAACTCTTGGGCGGGCAATTAAGTCATATGTTTACGTGTCCTTTTGTGGTATGACCACAACAGATACACACATTGAGTCTCCAATCCTTATTGTGCAATCCTTGGTGTCATAAAGCCAGCTGCCGTGACAGCATGGTACTCGGGGACTGGGGTTCTGCCAGGAGGGCAGAGAATACGTCGGCTCACGCCGGCTCGCGCCGGCTCGAAACCACATCGCTCGACAATGCCCCGCTTACAATTTGGTCCATTCTACTCCGAGAGACGAGACAAGCAAAGGAGAAGGGGGGGTAGACCTAAAAAAAAGTGTGACCTGTGACTTGGAGGTATCATACTAAGGTTCATGCATGATTTTAATCAGAATTGTTTGTGAACAAGCGTAGAAAGCAAGTCCAAGTATGAATTACGTGCGCTCCCCTTCTAATCTCAAGTTACATTACGAATATGAACCAACTCTATTCTTACCGAGGAGACAAAGCGGTGCAGGGGATCTGAGTAGTGCCCAATACACTGCATTCATTGGAGCATTGTTATGTGTTGTCGCAAGATTCATTCGTATGGCGAATAGGAGAACGTAATTTTAATACGAGATGTTTAGGAGGTCTTTTTGGGATTGCTACCACGGCATATGACACTTTTCATACACTTCAGTGGACACGAGAGAGTTTTTCATGATGTTGCACACGGAGTTATAGAAACTGTGCCTCCAGCGAGCCAGTCGTCCATATTCGTAGTGCACTTGTCTACTGACGTTCCTAGTTTCTTAAGGCAGACACTGTACTCTGCAAGCTTTACCAGGAGGGAGCTTGCACTGCACCTAATACAGTCGACACATTCACCCTTGCTCTCAGATGTCCCTGCCTCAAAACGCACTGGAACGACTGCCTCTGTTGCTGCCTGAGAGTATGGCTGCCCCATGACTGCCCTACTCAACAGGCTCCTACATTGTGCAAGTTGCCAATCTCATCAGAAACCGCAAACATTATCTCTTCCCCTTTCGGGGGATGCGACACGGCTTGAAGACGCTTTTCTCCTACAATTAGAGCCGTCTTTTGATGGGGAAAACCCTTGTGGAAACGTGCACGTAGCATTTCTATACCGCCACAAACCTTACATGTAAAGGGATGATGTGTTTCAAAGGCAAATA
>JAUKWC010030653.1:0-17932 GCA_032356245.1 Endocladia muricata | reverse complement strand
ATGGAGATGGCACGCCAAACTATCTGGACTTAGATAGTGATGGCGATGGTATCCCCGATGCTGAAGAAGGCATCGACGATACGGACGGAGACGGCACGCCAAATTATCTAGACCTAGATAGCGATGGCGATGGTATCCCCGATGCTGAGGAAGGCAACGGCGATACGGACGGAGACGGCACGCCAAACTATCTGGACCTAGATAGCGATGGCGATGGTATCCCCGATGCTGAAGAAGGCAACGGTGATACGGACGGAGATGGCACGCCAAACTATCTCGACCTTGATAGTGATGGCGACGGCATCCCCGATGCTGAGGAGGGAACTATCGACAGCGATGGCGATGGTATTCCAAACTATCTGGATCAAGATAGCGATGGCGATGGCATCCTTGATGCTGAGGAAGGCCTTACTGACACTGATGGAGACGGCATTCCGGATTATCTGGATTCAGCAGGAGGGAGTTCGTATAGCTCGTTCTTCTGGTATGATCTGGATGGAGACGGTATCAGAGATGCTGATGAACAACCTGTCATAGGTGGCGAGGTTCTGCTTTTCGATTCGAGTGGTTTGGTTGTTAAACAGATGATAACCGACGAGAATGGATCATTCATGTTTGATCAGATTCCAGCGGGCGACTATAGACTTCAGTTTGTTCCGCCATCTGGATTTAAATTCACGCAGCGTAATTCTGGAGTCAGTCAAAACAGTGGCGCTGACGAGGATGGGGTTATGAATATCTCGATAAGCAGCGGCACAACTCAGGACGAAACCGGTGCTGGTGTTGTAACCGAAGGCCAAACGCCGCAGAATCCGAAGGTGATTGATTTGGTTAGCTTTACAGCCGAGATGCGTAACGAAAGCGAAATTGTGATCCAATGGACAACGAGTGCAGAGTTCAACACATCTGGATTCCACGTTCTGCGCAGCACCGATGGTACGTTAGCCGGTGCTCGCCAAGTGACATTGCAACTGACGCCAAGTCAGGGACCTAGCGGGGGCAACTACGAGGTTGTATTACGGTATGATGCCGCTGTGGATCCACCGTTGAGTGAATCGGGCTTCTGGCTCTACGAGATAGAAGAAGACGGTACGGTCAACAACTACGGTCCGGCTAAGTCAGAGGTCGGCTCGGCGCAGCAAGATCAACGGATGTTCTTACCGTTCTTGAGCAAATAAGTATTTGGTTCAAGAGCAGGCTCAAGATTTGCGCAAAACGCGGATAAATAGGCAGTTGTTTGGCCTATCGAATCTTAGTTTTGCGCAAGTCTCAAAGCCGTAGATTGTTCTGCTGTGACACGCTCTGTTCACATCCATTCATGTTTTTATGTCATGAATGGATGTGAACAGAGCAAGAAAGATCACGCTAAAAAAATCTCCATTTGCTAGCCGTTTCAACGGTCCGCAGATGGAGATTTTTTGCGTTGATGGGCCGATTTAAAATTTTCTGGGTAGTTCTTTGTTGCTTTTTCTTTATTAGCTACACATCTGTTTTGTGAGTTCTTTCCTCTTATCGACTAGAATGTATTGATGTCGATACCTGCACCCAACACCCATCTGATTTTGACGACCAATCCTGGTCTGGAAGATATTGCTATTATTGAACTACAGCTATATCTTGAGCGAGCCAATTTACCTGCCGCAACTTGCGAGCTATCGCCCTACGGCATGGCTGGCGCTGTTGATGTTCGGTGCGAAACGACACGGGACGCGCTGATTGCGGTGGCCAAAACGATGCGCTCGATCCATCACATTCATCAGCCCGCTGGCTGGATCGAGCTTGTCCATCCTAGCGGCGATCCGTTGCGGGCGATTGCGGATTTTTTGCACGAAGCCGACATCCCCGAAATGAGTCGCGCCGCACACTTTCGCGTGACGGGTAAGCGCGTTGGGCAGCACGATTTTACGAGCGTTGATGTGCAGAAAGTTGCGGGGGCCGCTCTTGTGGACAAGTATGAGTGCGGCGTCAATTTGACGCAGTACGATGCTAATATTTTGGTGAACGTCTATCACAATTATTGTTATATCGCGGCCCAACTCACGGACGATCCGCTGGATGCGCGTTATGCGTATGTTTATCGCCCCAAGGTATCGCTGAAATCGAATGTGGCTTATGCGCTGCTGCATTTGGCCGATCTGCGACCTGACAACGGTGCCGCCGCTCACCCAGATAAAGGCGATGCGCCCGATGATTACGATCCTGATGGCAGCCCTGATAAGATTCTTGATCCAGAGTCGCCCCGTCTGTTGCTCGATCCGTTTTGTGGTTCGGGGACGATTTTGTTGGAAGCGGCGGCCTGTTTGCCAAATTATCAGATTTTGGGCAGCGACCGCTATGAGCAGGCAGTGGGGTGGACGCAGGATAACATCGAAGTGAATCAGCGTGCGGATCGAATTTCGGTGCTGCAAGGTGACGCACGCGATTTGCGCAAGATTTATGCGCCGCATAGTATCGACATCATTGTGACGAATCCGCCTTTTGGCGCGCAGTTGGGTGCGAATGCAAATTTTCAGGAGCTATATAGACATTTTTTGAGCGCAGCGTGGGGCGTGCTCAAGCCTCATGGCCGGATTGCGATGCTGGTGTGGAAGCGCGGGGCGTTTAACGGCGTTGTCAAGCAATTTGATTACAGAATCCGTCACGTGCGTATTGTGGATATGGGGGGAATCTTTCCGGGGGTTTTCATTTTGGAAAAGAAGAAGTAAGGCTACTTTTCTACGTGAATTTTTCTGGGTGAATGTGTGGCGGAGGATGGGCGTGGGCCGATGTTGGATGTGTGCCGATGCTGGCGAGGATGATCAATGCGGCCGCACGTGGGGGCGCCGATGCCGAATTCTGATATGCGGCGCGCGGAGAGTGGATGGACCGAATTTTTTTCAGTAAATTAAGAATAAATTCCTAGCTCACCGCCACAATACTTCAATAAGCTCGAACTTTTCAGAATAGCTTATCTCTGCGCTAGAGATCGAGATATCTCTCTTTCGTTGTCGTAGAATTCCTGAATGGCTTTGGCGGAGCTCTGCTGATCGGACACCATTGAAATTGTTTCGCCAAGGACGATGCGCTTGTTGGCGTGGTCAAGATAGAGGGGCATAATCGGCACGCTGGCTTTGTACGCGATGTAATAATATCCTTTTTTCCATTTGGAGACGGGTACGTCTACTTTTGATCGTGTGCCTTCTGGCATGACGACGACGCACAAACTTTTGTTTTGGTTAAATTGCTGTACGGTGTTTTCGACCACGCCGTGTGCTTTGCGGCGGTCGATGGCGATGCCGCCAAACCAGCGTGCGATAGGGCCGATGGGCCAGCGAAAAATTGTGTGTTTTGCCATCCAGCGCACGTCTATGCTCAAGGTGCAGATGGTCATAAAGCCGAGCGCGACTTCCCAGCCCGAACGATGGGGGGCGGCAACGACTAGAAATTTAGGCAGGTTGGCTACTTGTCCGACGAGTTTCCAGCCCGAGGCCCAGAACGCAAAATCGGCTAATTTTGTTAGGACGATATTGTGGCGGCGTGCTACCTGATCAAGTGGATATTTGTCTGTCATAAGGTGTGCGTCATTTATGAATTCTACAACGAGATTTTGGCATATACCTCTAGCTCACTCTCAAAGTCTTGCTGTAGGATTATATTGTCTATAAAATATTTAGAAGATAGGAACAGCCATTCAACAAAACCGGAAAGGTACAAATATGTCATTCCCGCAGGTCGTTAGCGGAAATCCATTCTTACTCAATGGGTATGGATGCCGTTACTGTTATTACGAACAGAATAGTGCTGTGAAATAAAGTAGTTTTGTAATTAGGTACATTTGTCAAACACTTCGCGTAGCGGTTCTCTGAGCAGAATTCTTGGCGCTGGATTTTCACGCGCATCTCCCGGCCAGCAGATCAATCGAATCTCGCCTTCTGCAAGCTCTAGCCCCGTAATTTGTCCATCGTAAAAACAGCAGCAGCCAGCATTGAAATAGCATGGCTCGTAGATGATGCCATCTTCGGCTTTGGGGTTTTGATCTTGTTGTGCAAGCATCCACTCTATTTTGGCTGCTAAGCGCGCGATTTCTTCACGCAATGTCTGGTTGTCTGGTTCTGCTTCGAGCTGCTCTTCTAGCTGGGTGAACTTTTGGCGTTGTTGATCGATCGGGGATTTTGTGCCAAATATGGGGCGGTGGGTATGCCCACAGATGAGCACTAATTTAGATTTGCTGAGCGCCCACTGGTACATAGCTACGTTGTGCATATCGCGCAAAGACCAGTCCCGCGATGGCGTGTTTTGCGTGTAGTTTGTAAGTCTCTGCCACGGGCGATAGAGGAAGCGCACAAATAAGCGAGAAAAGGTGGCAAACCGATCACTGTCCTGCGTCCCTTGATGACCATGTGTGAGAAAAATCGTACCTATGTACTCTTTGCCGTCCATTACTTTGATTCGACGACCTTCGTACACATTCAAATGAGGGGGGCCATAAACAGGGGCGAGTAGACGCTGTACCATATCATCAAATTGCCAGTCATCATCATGGTTTCCCCAAATGCGAATATAGCGTCTATCCTGATGAAAGAGGCTTTCTAATTCATAGGTGTGGGGGTATGCCTCTAACACCTCTTGAGGGCGATCTTCCCACAGTTCTTCTACATCGCCTAGTACAACTAGCGTGTATTTGAGATAATTGTAATAAGCCAGGGCTGCGTTGTACGCTTGTTCGGCATAGCGGAAATCATCTGCGCGGGTGCGAGTGCCTCTGTGCTGATCCGAAAGGATAATGATCTTGTCGCTATTGATGTCGAGCACTATCTGACCATACTTGCCTTCTTTTTTCTTGACTCGCTCAAATGCACCATTCAATGCTCGAAATACACTGGGCTTGATCGATTTTTCTTTCGCTTCTGATTCTTGGGTAGAGTGAGATCGTATCATTGAAGTTTATATACCGAGACGCTGTCTGCTTTTTGAAAATTTATGTTACTTAGCGTATCTTCTCTATATCATCTTTCTTATACTATAGATGGATATTATAAGTGTACATTTTAGATACATATAATAGGTATATGTTGTGAGAAGATACGGAGAGCCAGATAAAAATGTATTATACTATAGTTGCTGTTGCTTTTGATGAAAATAGATAGCTTGATGGAACAGACTCGCAAAATACGTTTAACAGACCATATTGGTAAGCGCCCGCGTGCGCTTGCTGCACTTTCTCAAGTTTATGCCAAGGGGATGACGTTGTTAGGATTTCCTACTGATGCGGATGGGTATACGCTTTCGATTGAAAAGGTTTCTATCCATATTGCCAATTTGCCTCCGACCTTAGCTGGGACTACAATTGCGCAGATTTCGGATCTGCATATGAGTACCTACTATCAAGCGGAGAATTTGAGCCAGGCAATCGAACAAATTATGCGGTTGAAGCCTGACTTTTTGTGTATGAGCGGTGACTATGCCGGCCCCGATCCTGCACATGTTCTCGGGATGATCGAGCCGCTGCAAAATTTGCCCATACCAGCTTATGCCGTGCTGGGCAATCATGATTATAAGCAAGAGTCCTTGCCTTATGTTTTGCACGCCTTCGAGCAGCTCCCGATTCCTATTTTGCACAATCAAGCGGTGCAGCTCAAGCCACGTCTGTGGTTGGCTGGTCTTGATGATATACTTTATGGCGATCCAAAGATAGAGGAGGCTCTGCAAGATGTACCGTCGGATGATGTTGTGATTCTTTTGGTGCATGAGCCTGACTATTTTGCCCACGTAATCGCTAGGGATATACCGATTTCGCTACAGATTAGCGGCCACACGCATGGTGGTCAGATCCAGTTTCCGACACTGCGTATGGATGAGTTTGGGCAAAAATTTTGGACACCCCAAGGAGCATTGCCGCGCTATGGGCGACTTTATCCACCGGGTTTGTGGCAGGTCGATGATCGGCATCTTTACACGAATCGTGGCTTGGGATTTACTGGGCCACCAATACGCATTAACTGCCGCCCAGAGATTACCGTATTTACTTTGCTGCCCGCATAGGAAGTTGCGTATATGGAGAATTGTGTGCAGAGAATTTTCTATACACGTAACCTGAGTTCTTTCCGTCGATTTTTTGAGCATGGAAGCCACACTACTTCTCAAAATGCCTGAATCCAGTAACCTTCCAGTAACTTCTTTTTCTACCGATAACAGTCGCGCATGTGGCGTTGACATAAATGATTGTTTGCCAGTTTTTGTTGCAAAATTTGATTGACGTTAACTGGTCAATGTGGTATACTGAGAGTTTGAATAATTGCACTGAAGATTCTTCTGCATAAATATGTTTGCGCTTCATCACTGGGTATTACATAGAACCAAAATTTCATTTTATGCACTCGTATAGTACGTATATTCTTTTTTATACAATTGTTTTCTAACAAGATTATTTTCTATTATGATTATAAAGTAGGGTGTTATTATTAAACGTAGACTCTTTGTCATTTAGTGAGAAAACGAAGTAAGGAGAACTGATCTTAGCGTGCGACCTTGTGCCCGACCATCTTTGATAATCGCAGGGAGTGCGCTCAGACAGGTAGTTTTTTCCTATCACGGCGAAAAATTTTAAATATAATGCAATTTATTAATATCCAGGAAAAGTAATGAATTCAAAACGAGTTCGAAGCGGATTAATCTATCTATTGCTTCTCGTTGCATTAGCTGCATTTCTGTACACAACCCAAAGCTCTAACAGCCAAGGGGCCGAGAACGAAGTCTCTATCGGGTATGTTGCTGATAAAATTCGAGCAGGCGAAGTTGCATCGGTTAGCGTAAAAGACGATAGATTAACAGTTATTGACACTGCGGATAAAACTCTGCTTTCGCGTAAAGAACAGAATGTAAGCCTAACGAATGCACTAAGCAGCCTCGGACTAACACCCGAGCAAATTAGCAGTGCAAATATTCAAGTTGCCGAACCAACTCTGTGGGACAATTGGAGTAATATCCTTTATATATTGATTCCGCTTCTTTTATTAGGCGTCTTCTTTTTCTTCATTTTGCGTCAGGCGCAGGGTGCCGGTAATCAGGCATTTAGCTTTGGCAAAAGCCGCGCCCGCGTCTTTACGGGCGATAGGCCGACCGTTAGCTTTGACGACGTCGCCGGTAATGACGAAGCCAAATATGAGCTGCAAGAAGTGGTTGAGTTCTTAAAAGAGCCACAGAAATTTGCGGCACTGGGCGCACGTATTCCGAAGGGCGTTCTGCTGGTTGGCCCACCGGGTACGGGTAAAACGCTGATGGCAAAAGCCGTATCGGGCGAAGCGGGCGTTCCCTTCTTTACGATTTCTGGCTCAGAATTTGTAGAGATGTTTGTGGGTGTTGGCGCGAGTCGCGTTCGAGATCTTTTTGAACAGGCTAAAAAGAACAGCCCTTGTATCATCTTTGTTGATGAGATCGATGCGGTTGGACGTCACCGTGGCGCAGGGATGGGCGGCTCGCATGACGAACGTGAACAGACGCTTAACCAGATTTTGGTTGAGATGGATGGGTTTGACACCGACACCAACATTATTCTGATCGCGGCCACCAATCGACCCGATATTTTAGATCCAGCACTGTTGCGACCCGGTCGTTTTGATCGCCGCGTTACAATGGATGCACCGGATGTCAAAGGCCGTCGCGAAATACTCGACGTACACGTGCGAGGCAAACCGCTGGCCGCAGATGTTGATCTGGATTTGGTTGCAAAGCAGACGCCCGGATTTGCTGGTGCTGATATTGAAAACTTGGTAAACGAGGCCGCTATTCTTGCTGCTCGGCGCGATCGCCGTTCGGTTAGTATGCCCGAATTTCAAGAAGCAATTGAACGCGTCATGGCCGGTCCCGAACGTCGCAGCCGCGTCATTCGACCACAGGAAAAAGTGATCGTTGCGTTCCACGAAGCTGGTCACGCTGTAGCAATGCACTTTTTGCCGCAACACGATCCTGTGCATAAGGTAACAATTGTGCCGCGCGGTATGGCCGGTGGATACACCATGTCCCTGCCCGAAGAAGAGTCAAATTTACGCACGCAATCGATGTTCGAAGAACAGCTTGTTGCGCTGCTCGGTGGGCGTGTTGCCGAAGAGATTCGCTTTGGTGACGTCACAACCGGCGCTAGCAACGATCTTGAACGGGTCACAAATCTCGCACGAACTATGGTTACAGAGTGGGGAATGTGCGAAAGGCTTGGTCCAATTCGTTTTGGCGAGCGCGAAGAGATGCTCTTTCTTGGCCGACAGATTAGCGAACATCGCAACTATAGCGATAAAGTGGCGCAGGCTATTGATGAAGAGGTCCGCCGAATTGTAGATGAAGCGCATGAACGTTGTCACAAAATCCTAAACGAAAATTGGGACAAAATGGAGCTTCTGTCTGCTAAATTGCTCGAAATTGAGACAATCGATGCGCCCGCTTTCAACGCACTTATGCGTGGCGAGGATCCATTCGAGAATATTGATGAGAATCCTGTATCGCCACCATCAGCGGGCCTTCCTGCTCCAGAACAGCCATATGTGGAAAAGGATTCCGACGTGCGTAACGACGGTGGACTTGATCTCGGCAATAGCGGATCTTTGCCTGCACCAGCGTAGGTATGATGATCAACTAGTGTGATGATCAACTAGTGGTGTAAAGTTGCGAACTTATCACGGTCGCACGTCCGATTATACTCAGCGGCAGCGGAACTGTTATTTTCTGACTTCGCTCGGTATACAGCCATTGAATTGAGAGTTATTTCTGATATAGGAAATAAACTTTCTCGTGGAATTACTAAACAATTCCGCGTATAAGAATGTGACAAATAAAGATACTGCGCTAGATGATGAACTGCATCAGCCAGAATCTGGAATGGCCTCGCCTACTATTGGTGAGGCCATTCCGATCTACGAGCAAATTTCGACCAAAATATTCCCGGCTTTTACCCACCAATTCGTCACCTGCATCCATGACTGAACACAAGCAAACTATCTTTCCAACCGATTCTGTCACCGCATCAGCACGGCTTTTTTGGTATTTGATGTCGCGTCGTCAACTTTTTGGCGCGTCACTGTTGCGCTGGATTGTCACTGCACTCGTTTTACTTGGGACTTTTTACTTCCTTGGGGATTTTCCTGGCCGTTGGGTTGGTGCTGCGCTCGCTGCCCTCGCTGCATTGTACGTACTTTTTACTTCTTGGCGCTGGCAAAAGCAAGATTTTGTCCAGTTTGTCGAGCAGGCTAAGCAGGCTGTTGACATCGATGGGCGCATTTATGCACCGCTTGATGCACAAGAAAAACTGCCTATTCACGCAACAGGCCGCTTCGAGGTGGATGGAAAGCAGAAACGTTTTACATGGATTTCGGGCTACTATCGCACTTTTGCCACCCGTGAACACGCCATTATGTGTCTGGTGCAGGCCGATCAATTTGATCGAGTTGCTTTTTGGGCGAAATTTGGTCAGTGGAATTCCGACTTGCAGGGGATGTGGTATGCGTTTATCTCTCCAGACAGTATCGATCAGATCCGAATCGGAGAGCTTAATTTTGGGCACGAGCCTCAACCCGCAGTCGCCATCGATTACAAGGTTCTGCTGCCAGCCGCAAATTATATCCAGCGCATATTGATTGGTGACCGAACTATTATTGAGACACTCTACTTGGCCTGTGGATCAGAAGAGATTTGCGCGCGCATCTTTGCAGATCTAAAGGCTGAACTATAGACCCAAACCATAGACCCAAACTATAGACCCTCTGCTCAGTTATAGACTTCCCCAAATTATCTGCGAGCCTCATCATCACTAAACGCGAAAACGGATCTGCTCAATCTCTCTATGCAAACAAAAAAATTGTTGGATTTCTGCGCCTTCTGCGATTAAGCAACTCGCTTTCGGCCAGTGTCCTCGTCTTGATTGGCGCAAACATCGTTTCGGCGTGGCCTCCTTTAGCATCTGTTTGGGCTGCAGCTTTGGCGATGTGGTGCGTTACTGCTTTTGGGTACGCCAGCAATGATCTTTTTGATATTGCCGAAGATCGGATCAACAAACCGGATCGTCCCTTGCCATCAGGTGCTGTTGATCAACGCTCGGCTTGCTGGTTGATTGCCGGCTTGGCCGCTGCTGCGCTGTTGATTAGCTGGTCTATAGGCTGGCTACCGGCAACGGTTGCCCTTTTTGTGATGGTGCTCTTAACTTTATATAATAGCAGTCTCAAAGGAAGACCAGCACTGGGAAATCTGTTAATCGCGCTGCTGGCGGGCTGCACCTTGCTTGCTGGTGCCGTTGCCGCAAAGGGCGTATCGATCGCTACGCTACAATCGCTGCTGATTCCTTCGTCGATTTTGATTGTCTTTGTCGTTACCCGCGAGATATTAAAGACTGTGGAAGATGAGGTAGGTGATAGGGCTGCTGGACGAAGCACCATTACAACCTACTGGAACCGCCATGTTGCGATACGTCTTGTGACAATCGGTGCTCTGCTGACAATTCTTTTGATACCGCTACCGTTCTGGCTGCAAGGCTACTCGCACATTTATTTACTGGTGGCACTAATCGGCGTAGGTGGGCCACTTCTGTATACTGCCATATGGTTACGGCCCAACAGCGAGATTAGGCTGGTTCAACGTTGTTTGGCCCTATCAAAAGCAAGCTACTTCGCCGGAATTCTTTCATTTTGGCTGGCCTAAAATTCTGGTTCTTTACATCACTCACAAACGGCTACAGAAAGATGATCCCAGAGACAATCCCAGAAATGATAATGGAGATGGACAGAGAGAAAAATCTATATAGCCGTAATAACCAAATGATGTGCTTTGTGTTAAACTTTGACTATTCCACTTCTCCTATAATGGGTGGTAATTCGGAGATGTTATAGTGTTATTTGCAATAATTGGTGCAATTTGGACCATTGGCATTCTTTGCATACCATTTTGCGCCATTTACCTCTATAAATTGCATAAAAATCGTGGGGAAACTTTAGAGTATACCTGGGATGCACCACGCCTCTGGATGCTTTATATCCTTGGTATATCCATCTTCTACCTTGGTACAGCGCGTTTAGCCAACTCCTTATCCGCTGTGCTAATGAACGAATTGAACCAACATCCTATTCCCTTTCTCTTGCCCGAGCAATGGCTAAATCTTGCTGGCATATGCGCCGTAATCGCCTTTTTGATTGGGATGCTGAATCGCGGCGAGCGCATAGACACAACCCTTCCTGAAGTTAATTACGAGGTCGATATAAACGACCTGATAATCAGGCAACGAGACCCTCTCTTACTACCAGAGCTCCGGCAGCTAGAAGCACCCACTATTTATCCAGAAGATGCCAATACATATTTAGAGCCTGCTAAATCACCCACCAACGCTTTGGATAATATGGTGAGGCGCAAAACAGGACCCTGGAGAATTTTTCGCAGCGGGCTTGTGCCGTCGTTTCTTACCACCTTGGGCATACTATTTTTTATCATGTCTGCTTTATTGGTTTTCGATAGACCTACTATTTTTGACGACACTGCACAATCCCGCTCTGCAGCCGAATCAGCCGCGTTTCAACAGTTAGCCGCCCAAACACTAAACACACCCAACACGAACACAGTCATCCCTAAGACTGTTGCAGAGAACGCTGCTGCAAATGAAGCTTCTGCAAACGACGCTTCTACAAATAACGAGCTTGCAGAGAACGCTTCTACAAATGATGATCTTGCAAATGATGATCTTGCAAATGATGATCTTGCAAATGATGATCTTGCAAATATTGCTCTAGGCAAGCCTGCTGACTTCGCGGTTGGTGATCCTACAGACTTTATGAATAGCGACCCCTCTAATTTGCTTATCTCAATTCGCGCTAAAGAAAATATATCAGACTCCGTAGGCTATCCAGTCCCTCCTGAACTTATCAGAGATAACACAATTTTAGACAGTAATGCTACAGATACCATGGTCGATACTACTACGGCTGATAACACTACGGCTGATAACACTACGGCTGATAATCTAAAAGAGAGCGCCCCTGCAAATATTGCTCTTGGCGAGCCTGCTGACTTTGCGATTGGTAACCCCGCAAACTTTATGAATAGCGATCCGTCCAATCTGATTATTCCCGCCCAGTCTACAGAAAGCCCGCCCGTGGATAATGAACTTGCTACAATAGAAAAATCAATAATAGAAGAATCTGCAATAGATGAATCTGCAATAGATGAATCAGTGATAGTAGAATCAGTAAATGAACCGTCTATCAATTCATCAACATTCTACACAACCTCCATTCCGCTTGAACTCATCCCTGGAAATGCTGTAGAAAATCAGACCGAAACAGTAGACACGCCATCCACTGCAACCTCTTCCGCTATTGAAATACCCGCTGTGGCAGACCAAACCGCGGCACCCGCTCCAACACCTGCTCCAATATTAGTTGCCATCGTAGGGAATGCCTATGATGTCAACGCCCGTTTATCGCCTTCCGAGGATTCTGCAATCATCACCATAATCCCCTCTGGCACGATAATGCCTATCAAAGAGCGGTTACCAAACGGTGAGTGGATCCTCGTTACCCTAGACGATGGCCGCAGCGCATGGGTAGCAGTACGGGTAGTCGAAATTGCGCTAAGATAATCACTTTTTCTCACAAAATCTATCGTATAAAGCAGCACATTTTAGATCAGCAAATAGATCACTCGCAAGCAGACAAACCAGCAAATATAGCGTTTTGCTACTGTAGAGCAAACAGGAAAAAACAATGGACCAATATCGAGTAAAGCCAGGATCGAATATTAGCCTCACCAAACGCAATCCAGATGGCGGCAAAGATGCCGAAATAGGCAAAAAGGAAGGCAAAAAACGGACGGCCAAACTCAACGCGCGGCTCGAAGAACTGCAAGAGCTACTCTACGCCGAAAGTAAACACAAAATCCTGATCGTGCTCCAAGCAACCGACACCGGCGGCAAAGACGGCACCATTCGCCACGTCTTCGATGGCGTAAATCCGCAAGGCGTAAAGGTCGCAAGCTTCAAAAAACCAACCGCAGAAGAACTCTCACACGACTACCTCTGGCGTATCCACAAGCACACGCCCGCCGCAGGCGAACTGACTGTTTTTAACCGCAGCCACTACGAAGATGTTCTCATTGTGCGTGTTCACAACATTGTGCCAAAATCCGTCTGGAGCAAGCGTTATCAGCACATCAACAACTTCGAAAAAATGCTGGCCGACGAAGGCACAACCATCCTTAAATTCTTTCTGCACATCGATAAAGATGAACAAAAAGAGCGTCTGCAATCACGCCTCGACGAACCAGAAAAGAACTGGAAATTCGAAAAAGGCGACCTAACCGAGCGCAAGCTATGGCCAAAATATACCCAAGCCTTTCAAGAAATGCTGCGCAAAACCAGCACCGATTGGGCACCCTGGTACGTTATCCCCGCAAATCGTAAATGGCTGCGCAACCTAATCATCTCGCAAGTCATCGTCGACACGCTAGAAAACCTTGACATGAAATTTCCACTGCCCGACGAAGGACTCGACAAAATCGTCATCGACTAACCCTGGCTACCCACGCAAACTAGCCAGCGCGGATCAACCCGCGCTGGCTAGTTTGCGCTTACCCCATCAACCGCCTCACTCTGGCAACTCTGCCGCCGCCATCGCTGCACCAATAATCCCTGCATCGTTGAAAAGCTTGGCCGGCACAACTTCCGCGCGGATCCCGTCAAGCCGCGGCAAAAAATTCTCGTGATATTTGCTTATACCGCCACCAATAATAAACAGATCTGGCGTCAAGAGCATCTCCATATGTTGTAAATACTCTTCAACCCGTCGCGCCCACTTTTTCCAACTCAAATCTTTTTTCTCGCGGACATTTGCCGATGCTCGATGCTCTGCGTCCTTGCCTCGGATCTCCACATGCCCAAACTCCGTATTGGGTAGCAGCTTGCCATCCAGAAAAACTGCCGTCCCAATCCCCGTACCAAAAGTCAACATCACCACAACCCCATCGTGACCTTTTCCCGCACCATGCTTCATCTCTGCATAGCCCGCCGCATCCGCATCATTCCACACCAGAACCGGACAACCCGTCTCCTCGCTAAAAAGCGTCGCAGCATCCGTCCCGATCCACGACTTGTCCACATTTGCCGCGCTCAACGTAACCCCACGCTGAACCACAGCCGGAAACGTACACCCAATCGGTCCCTCATACTCAAAATGCTTTACCAACTCGCCAACCACTTTCGCAACAGCCTCTGGCTTTGACGGCTGCGGCGTCTCGATCCGCAGCCGCTCTACCGCAAGCACACCTTTCTCCAAATCAACCGGCGCACCCTTGATCCCGCTACCGCCAATATCAATTCCCAAAATCTTTTTCACTTAAAACTCCTCTCTTAACGCGCCAAAATGAACTATTTGTACCTGTCATACGTTCAGTTCAACAGGCGAAAATATGAAATAACCAATGCCTATATTCTACCGCACGTATCGCCACCTGCATAGCCGCTCTCTTTGGCTTTTTTTACGAATCTGGTACACTTTGCCAACAATGAATAGAACCCAATCCACAACCAAACCTCTCATGCCAAAAAAACTAAATTCACTCACAATTCTGCTCACCTTGCTGCTGCTGCTCTCCGCGTGCGGACGCCTCGACTTTGGCCTCGGCCCACTACTCTACGACGTGACCGTAAAACCCGAAATCATCTCGCCCAATGCCGACGGCGATACCGACATCACCGATATCAAATATAGCCTGCGTCGATCCGCCATCGTCAGCATCTACTTTGACGATGAAGAAGGCAACCGCTTTTACTTTAGAGAAAAACAACGCCGTGCCCCCGGCGATTACAATGTTTTGTGGGGCGGCGTTGTCGATTCCACCAAAGCAGCCGATGGACTCGCGGCATCTTACGGGCAGCCTCAAACACTCAGCTACGTACTGCCCGACGGCATCTACAAGTGGACAATCGAAGCAGCCGAAGATGCCGGCGAAATGACCAAAATGGACGGCTTCATCGTGCTCCAAAACGCCGACAACGAGCTTCCCAACCTCAACAACTTTGCCGTCGTCCCCGAAATTTTTCGGCCCAATCAAGATGGTCTACGCGATGACTTTGTCACCATCAGCTACTACCTCACCAAAGATGTAGACAAACTGCTGCTTTATCTTATCGATCCAAGCGAGCCAGACATCCGCTACTACATCAGCACCGAGCCGGGTGTCATCAAACCCAACGAACGCGGCGCGCATGATCACCGCTACGAAGGCGGCGTCGATCTCAACGCTGTGCCGCCGCCCGACGGCGAATATACCATCGTCGCCGACGCCCGCGACTTTGCTGGAAACAGCGTCCGTATTGCCCAAAAACTAATTATCGAAGATGGTGGCAAACCACGTGCCGACGTTCTCATGAGCGAGATTGATTGGTATGCGCAGTGGGGAGAAAATGGAGTTGACGACCGTCATCCCGAAATCAATCGAGTCGTGGGCGTGCCGCTCAACAAGCGGCTCTGCTTTCGCGCCATAATTGTCAACGAAGGAACCGTACCCATTCGTACAAGCGGACCTTGGCCAAGCCAAGAATATCGTTTCCGTCAAAACTCTAACACGCTGGCATCGCTCGAAAATGATGAGTCGTGGCTTCCGCAACCGGGTGTCTGGCGTTTTGGCATCAATTTTGACACAACCGGCGTCGACTTTCCCTACAGATGGGCCATCGGTCGCAAAGAGGATCTGGAACGCCGCGTGATTAATGGAGATGAACAATGGTATCTTCTGCCCGATCAACGTGGCGAAGTGCATGGATGTATTCAGATCGACGAGGAGCCAGATGTTGGCACAAATGTCTGGTGGGGTGGCTTGATCCACCAGCAAGTTGGCGTGCCAAATAACAACATCGACCGAATTTCGGTTCAGGTCGGGGTGCCATAAAGAAAGAACTGCCCACATCTCAGAGTGGTTCAATCTAGCAGATTGAACCACTCTTCTTTCACTTGATCAGAACCCTCTCACCCCCGCTGCCGGACCACCTCGTACAAGAGCAGCCCCGCAGCCATTGCTAAATTCAAGCTGTCGGCAACCCCACGCATCGGAATCACCGCCCGCTGATCCGCTGCGCGTAGCCAAATTTCGCTCAACCCATGCGCCTCGCTGCCCATCACAACCGCAGTTGGGCCACGCATGTTGATCTCGTGATAGGGCTTTGCGCCATCAGGCGTGGTCGCCACGATTTGGATCTGCTGCGCTTGTAGCCACTTTAGCGCGTCTTGGGTTGTAGTCTGAATCAGCGGCACGTGAAATATCGTGCCAAGGCTGGCGCGAATCGCGTTGGGGTTATGGACATCTGCACTGTAAAGACTTGGCTCGCTTTGACCCGCGCCTGCATGGCTGCAAACCAAGACGGCATCGACCCCTGCGCCATCAGCCGTGCGCAAAATTGCACCCAGGTTGCCGGGCTTTTCCACACCCTCCACAACGGCTACGAATGTGGTTTGTGCCGACGAGATCGCCGTTATTTCTTTAGAAAAATAGGGGACCACAAGCAGCACACCGCCACTTTGCTTGCGGTACGCCATCTTCTCGAAGAGATCGGGGGATACTTCGTAAAGCTGCGTACGACCATTTTCATCAAACGAGCGTAGCTGCTGCACGACCGCTCGATTGTCGCAAAGCTGGGGACAGATGTACGCCTCTAGGGGGATGATGCCCGCCGCCAATGCTCGCTCGACTTCGCGACTGCCTTCGACCAGCGTTGCTTGACGCTCGTCTCGCTGACGGCGTTTGCCCAGTTTAACGACTTCTTTGATGCGATTATTTTGACGGCTGCTGATGATTGTCGGCACGATTTTATACGTCTGTTACGGTTGAGGTGAACTGCCCGTTTTGCATAATTGTAACTTCGCTGCCGTCGGCGCAGATGCCGATTACGGTCATCGTCGCCGTGCCGATCATAAAGTCGACGTGCGAATCCGAGTCGTTGACGCCCGCCTCGCTTAGTTCGTCTTCGCTTAGTTCATTCCCGCCGATTATCCCGTCGGGATAGGCTTTGCCAAAGGCGATGTGGCTGACCGCGTTTTCGTCGAAAAGGATGTCGTAAAAAATCCGTCCGGTTTGGTTGATGGGGGAGCGGTCATCGACCAGTGCAACTTCGCCCAGCCGTTTTGTGCCGGGAATTTCGAAGAACTTTTCGAGCACATCTTCCCCGATCTCGGCGCTAAACTTGATTAGTTCGCCATCTTTAAAATGGAATGTTGCGCCATCTACTTTGCGCCCCATCGGAAAGGTGGGTTTGGATGTGCGAACCCAGCCATTTGTGCGTTGGTTGTGGGGCGTGCTAAAGGTCTCTTCTGTGGGCATATTTGGCATAAAGCGCGTGCCGTTTGGCTTGCGCGCGGATGCGGCCAGCCAGTTTGGCATGTCGGTAAGGCCGATATGCAGATCGGTGGCAGGCTTGCCATCGGGGCCAAGCGTGCTGTCGAGAAAGCGGAGCGCGCGGATATCTTTCTGTGCCATAAAGCGAGTAACGTTAGTTAGGATCTCGTCGTGCGCCTGCCACGCCGCCACGGGGTCAGGCTGATCGACGCGACTAGATTTTAGGATAATGGCCCAAAGCTCTTCCACCGCCATTTCGATTGATTCTTCGGCCATTTCGGGCAATACTTTACGCGCCCACGATTCGGTGGGTATTCCAGCCACGCACCACGCGATCTCGTTGCCCATTTGCGCTTTGCGGTAAAATTTCAGCGCCTTGGCCCGCGCAATCTGTATGGTTTGGATCAGCCCGGGGTCGATGTCGTTGAGCAGATCGGGAAATTCGTCGCCGGTAAGTGCTAACCGCGCCCAGCCCTCGTCGACCATCTGCTGGTGGCGTGCGATTTCGAAGTCTGGTACATATTCTAAATGTTTGGGGTCGCAGTGTAGTAGGCGGCTTTGGGTGAGCGGCTCGAAGCCCCAGTGAACTTCGACAAATCGT
>JAUKWC010030542.1:0-17937 GCA_032356245.1 Endocladia muricata | reverse complement strand
ACGCCCGACGAGGCGGATGGCCTGCGCCGTGCCATGGCGACCTTTCGCAAGACTGGCACAATCCAAAGCTTCGGACACAAGTTCGTCGCCCGGATGATCGAGAAAGGATATCCGCCCGAGTTCGCCGAACGCTGCTTCCGGCAGATCGAGGGCTTCGGAGAATACGGGTTTCCGGAAAGCCATGCGGCCAGTTTCGCGCTTCTCGTCTACGCTTCCGCTTGGGCGAAGCGGCATCATCCTGCTGCGTTTACCTGCTCGCTGCTCAACTCACAGCCCATGGGCTTCTACGCCCCGGCCCAGATCGTGCGCGACGCACGCGAACATGGTGTCGAGGTCCGCCCCGTCTGCATCAACGCGAGTTGGTGGGATTGCACGTTGGAGCCGCTGATCGCCAATGAATCGCGTCCGGGAATGCGGGGATGGAAGGATACGGATTCCGGTCGGTTCGCTCTGCGCCTCGGCCTGCGCTTGGTGACGTGAATCGGTGAGGAGGACGCGGGCTGGATCTCGGCGGCACGGGGCAACGGCTATACCGATGTGGAGAGCCTGCAGCGCCGGGCAGGCCTTCACGCCAGGATCGTTCGGCGTCTGGCGGAAGCCGATGCCTTTGCCAGCCTCGCTTTGGATCGTCGATCGGCTTTATGGGAGGCAGGAGCGATATCCAGCGCGAAGACCCTGCCACTCTTCGGGGATATGCTGGAAGGGGAAGGGATCGTGGAACCGATCCCCGACCTGCCGCCGATGACGCTCGGCGAGGAAGTGGTCGAGGATTACGTCGCGACCCGGCTTTCGTTGAAGGAACACCCGCTGACGCTGCTCCGGCCTGGTCTGGTAGCGGAGTGCGGCGCGACAAACAGGATGAGAGTAGCGCGACAATCAAGGTGAGAGTCGCGGGTTTGGGGGCTCGGAGGGAGGGCGAAGCCCGACCGGAGAGGCCCCAAACCCGCGTTCGCCCTGTTTCATGGGGTGTCTGAGGTCGTGACCGGACCGGTTAGATGATGGTTTTCCGTTGGGGGGATCATCGATGCCGGGCCGTCATGTCACCGACCATCATATGAGGCTCTTCATGACACACCGACAGACCCACCCCGTCCCCCTCGCTGCGGCGAAGGCGGGCATGAGCCCGGCAACGGGATATCGCCTGCAATCGGACCCGACCCTTCCATCCCAGAAGAAAGCCCGGCGGGGCAGCCGCCGAGTAGACCCGCTGGCCGACATCTTCGAGAGCGAGGTTGTTCCACTGCTGCAAGCCACTCCCGGATTGCGGTCCGTTGCCATCTTCGAGGAACTCATGCGCCGTCATCCCAAACTCGCCCCGGGGGTGCGACGCACGCTGGAACGGCGGATACGCAGGTGGCGGGCAGAACCTTGCAGGTCGCACATGGTCCCGAACAGGAGGTCATGTTCCGCCAGATCCACGAACCGGGCAAACTGGGCCTGTCGGATTTCACCGATGTGGCCCGGTTGGCTGTGACGGTCGCGGGGCGTCCGCTGGAGCACCGCTTGTTCCATTTCCGGCTGGCCTATTCGGGCTTTGCCCATGCGCATGTCGTTCTGGGGGGCGAGAGTTATGTCGCCTTGGCCGAGGGGCTGCAAAATGCCCTCTGGTCACTCGGGGGCGTGCCCAGAGAACACCGGACCGACAGCCTGTCGGCGGCCTTCAAGAACCTGGACAAGGTTGCTCAGGATGACCTCACCGTCCGCATGGAGGCGCTGTATCAGCATTACGGCATGACGCCTTCCCGCAATAACAAAGGCGTCGCCCACGAGAACGGGTCGATCGAAGGCCCCCACGGCCACCTGAAGCGGGCGGTCGAGGATGCCCTGCTGATGCGTAGCAGCCGCGACTTCGACACCGTCGACGCCTATCGCCGGTTCATCGACGAGATCGTCGGGCGGATCAACGCCCGCAATGCCAAGCGTATCGACATCGAGCGGGCCAGCCTCCAACCGCTCCCCGCACGGCGCACCGCCGATTTCGAGGAGGTCACGGTGCGCGTCACGTCATCCGGGGGGTTCCTGTTGCGCAAGGTGTTCTACACCGTGCCCTCCCGGCTGATCGGTCATCAGCTACGGGTTCGGGTCTACGATGACCGGCTCGACCTGTTCCTGGGGTCCACTTATCTGCAGCCTTTACCCCGCGAACGGGCGACACGGCACGGGGCGCACAAGCACGTGGTCGATTATCGGCACATCATCCATTCCTTGCGCAAGAAGCCCCCTTTCGCGCATACAAGCATGCGCTGCCGGGCAGCGGATGGCGCTCCTGAGCCTGACCTATCGCGACCAGCTGTTTCCACGCCGGGCGTTCCGCGACATGTTCGATGCGATGCTGGAGCAGACCGATGACAGGCAGGCCTGCCGCATGGCCGTCGATCTGCTGGCCTTGGCCCATGAGCGCGGATGCGAGGCTGATCTGGCCGCCCAACTCGAAGAAGACCTGCAACAGAAGAGGCTGCCTGACATCGCCGCCCTGCGCTCGCTCTTTGCCCCCGCACCTGAACGATTGCCCTATGTCGAGGTTCGACTGGCCGATCTGTCGACCTACGACCAGCTGCTCTCCAACGCGCCTGCCAAGGAGGTGGCCGCATGAACACCCCCGACATCGATGCAGCCCGTCTCACCCTCGCCTTGAACGAGCTGCGATTGCCCGCCATCAAGGCCCTCTGGCCCCGCTTCGCCGAGCAGGCCGACAAGGAGGGGTGGGGGGCGGCGCGTCTCCTCAGCACTCTCACGGAACACGAACTCGCAGAACGGGATCGGCGCCGGATCGAACGCCATCTCGCCCAAGCGCCGCGCGCCGCGCCCGATTGCTCCCGGGAAAGACCATCGACACCTTCGACTTCACTATCGTTCCCGTTCGTCAGGAAAACGGTCCCCCGGACCGTTTTCTGACCGGCCTCACTCTCCAAGGCCCATGTTAACGCCATCACTGCAGGCGACAGCTGGATCGCGAAGGGCAGTAACATTCTCATGTTCGGCCCTCCGGGCGTCGGCAAGAGCCATCTCGGCTCCGCCATCGGACTGGCCCTCGTCCAGAACGGATACCGAGTGCTCTTCGCCAGAACCACCGATCTGGTCCAGAAACTCCAGCGGGCGTTGCACGCGGCACACGCCGCGACCTCGCCCTCGAAAGCGCCATTGCCAAACTCGACAAGTTCCACCTGCTGATCCTCGACGACATCGCCTATGTCACCAAGGATCAGGCCAAGACCAGCGTTCTCTTCGAGCTCATCAGCGCCCGGTACGAGCGCCGGTCCATGCTCATCACCGCCAACCAGCCCTTCGGCGCATGGAATACCGTCTTCCCCGACAAGGCCATGACACTCGCCGCCGTCGACAGGCTCGTCCATCATGCGACCATCTTCGAGATGAATGTCGGGAGCTACAGGCGTAAAGCCGCCGAGAAAGCAATGGGGCCACGACGCCCCCCGACAAAGGCAGCACCCGCTGACACCAAACCTGATTGACGCTCCGCGACAATCAACCAGTGACAAATAACTTGCCCGCGACAATCAAAACGGACAAAATAAAAACATCGCGGCCAAGGATTCTCATCCTGATTGTCGCGCTACAGCAAGGATAGCGGTTCCTTCGCCATTACTTCGGCAGCCTCGCGTTCTGCGGTGCCGGTCGCGTGGGTGACGCAACCATCGACCACCATCGCTGCGCGAGGCGACCCGTGCCGGTTCTCGATCAGGATGATATAGCCCAGATAGCACAGCCGCGCCTCCTGTCCGTTGGCCTTGCGGTACAGCCGGGCATCGGGATCGGTCTTACTCTCATGGGTGTCGTTCCTGCGCGGTTTGCCGCGAAAGTCGGAGCCATCGCCGTCATCGTCAGGGCTGTCCTCTTTCGGGCGGAAGCTCTTGTGCGAGGCCCAGGCCTCTACCAGCGTACCATCAACGGAGAAATGGTCGCTCGACAGAAGGGGCTTTACCTCCTTGTGCCGCAGCAATCCGGTCATGAATTTGCGGATCAGATCGTGGGTTTCCAGCCGCTCACGGTTCTTGCCGAACGTCTCCGCCACCCAGACCGGATCGTCCGGGGTAAGCCCCACGAACCAGCGGAACAGCAGGTTGTGGTTCAGTTGCTCCATCAACTGCCGCTCGGAGCGCACCCCGTAAAGCGGGCGCAGCAGCAGGGCCGACAGCAGCATCTCGGGCGGGATCGAGGGGCGGCCTTCCCGCGAATACGCCGCCTCGAAATCGTCGTTCAGAGAGGCCAGAACCTGACGGACAACCGGGCGTATCTTTCGCAACGGGTGCTTCAACGGTATCCGATCCTCAGGATCGACATACGAAAACAGACTGCCCTGATCTTCAAACCCACCGCGCATATCCCAACTCCCTGTTCCGCACAAAACAGGGAATCACGATCCGGAAAATTACTGCGAGTTTCTCCCGCAGACTGCTAGAGTTTGCCGTCGAATCCTCGCCACTATCTCTCCGTAGATTGTAAGGCCTATCGCGGAACAGGCGTCAGTTCACCGACAGTTACCTCTTCGATATCACCGTCGATATCGACCATCGCGGTATCGTCGCCGTCCCGCACATTCGAAACGATGCGCACCTTGAAATCATCGAGCATGACGGCCTGACCCTCGACAAAGCGGAGCCCCGGTACAGGACGACGTGATGCCGGAGATTGCGATCCAGTTGCCGGGCGCGCTGCGCCTGCCGTAACGGGCTTACTGGCGCGTTCGATCACCGTATTACCTGAAGGCAAAGGCAGGATCAGGCCATCCTTCTTGGCTTGCTGGAAGTCTTTCGGGTCGTTCATGCCCTCCAGCGTTCCCTCTGCCTCCATCGCTTGGCCCCGGGCAAGATCGGCAGTGGCAAGCAATTCGCGTACAGGCTCCGATTGGTCCCAACCGGGAACTTGCGCCTTCATATGGGCGATAAAAGCGGATTGCGCCTCGGCCAAAATCGTGGATACGGCAGGGCCTGTGCGGGGGAAGTAGTCATCATTGGGTAGCAAGGCCGTGCGTGGGTCATCGCTCTGGAGATCAATGCGGCATGTGCCGAAATTCAGCGGTTTACCGCCGCCCAGTCGATGCGCATGGGTGTCCCCTCGCCCTCCCCAACTCAATGCCCAGACGAGTGCGCCCAACTCTGCCGGACGCAGATTGAACACACGTAGACTGCCTTCGAATATGCTGCCCTTACCGACGGGATGCACACGAGTCAGGGTCTTGGTATTCGTATCCCGTCGCGATCCAACCTGTGCCGGGATATTGTTCTGAAGGGCCTCTCGCCCGACCGGGTACCGCTTGAACC
This sequence comes from Endocladia muricata, assembly GCA_032356245.1. NCBI lineage: Eukaryota > Rhodophyta > Florideophyceae > Gigartinales > Endocladiaceae > Endocladia > Endocladia muricata. Next base: position 12,658 of record JAUKWC010030542.1, on the reverse strand, counting down.
CGCGTATGCGCGCTTCAGGATGCTGATATGTCGTATAGGTATAGCCGCGATTGCGCCCACCATGGCCCTTGGCAAAGGAAGGCGCGGTCAGGTAGCCTCCCTTTTTCTCATGGGCTTCCTGTCGCACATAGGCAGGGTAGAAGCTTGGTTTCGGTGCGAGCAGTACTTGGTCGGTCGGGGCAGGATCAGGTACGGCATGAACGCGATGCAGGAGGGTGAAATTCGCTCTGCCCTTCAGGCTTTGCCCCTCATCGCGTCCCTCTGGAACACGGCCAAAGATCAGATCGGTCAGATCAAAAGGAGACGTCTTACCGTCAGAAGACCTGTCAAAGACATCGGGGGCAGCCTGCCGGGTCGATTTGGCATAGGCTAGACGGAACATCATCGCGAGGCCAAACGCGCGCAGGCTGCCCGCCTCGTCCTCCAGCCAGAACACCGGCACTGGCTCGCCTGTCGTGAACTTTTCGCGCAAGAACTCCCATTCACTATTCGGCTCACCCGTATTGGGATCGCGGTGAATGCTTTCGAAATCCGTGCGCTTTTCGGTGGAAACCTCAAAAGGCTCGCCATCCGTGCCATGAAAGATGAATTCGGTGCATTTGGCATTACGGTTGGTGTGTGGCTGGGGCTGACCCGTAAAGACAATGTGGCCTTCGACTGGCCCCGTGCCTAGGCCACCAGCGCGGGACAAATCTCGCCCCGCTGCGAAACTGCCCTCTGTTGAGACGGGACCCGGAGAGAATGGTACGGCTAGCGGTGCCTTCCATTCGGCGTACTTCTGGGCAGCCGTCTCGCGGCGATGGCCGATGCGGGCACGGCGGCCTGTAGCGTGTTCATGGTGGCTTTCCAGAGCTTTCTGCTGCACCAGCGACCAGTGGCAGGGTGTGATGAACCATTGACCCTCTTCCCGGCTTAACCATCCCGCGCGGGACAGCGGGCGGAACATATCCGTCATGTGTCGCAGGTAATCTTCTTCGTTATAAAGATCACGGATGGAGTAACGGCGGTCATCAATCCTGTCGCGCAGGTTTCCTGCCGATGCCGCCTCAATCACGCTGCGAATCGCGCCCTTGAGGCTGGTACCGGGGATGGCGGGGATGCCATTGACCTCGAACCGGGGTTTGATCGTCGGTCCGTTCTTGTTGTCGCCCTGCTTTTCCGAACCGATGAACAGCGGGGTCAACGTGGTCAGGCGCAAGGTGATTTCGCCGCTGATACCGTCCTGATAGGGAATATCATGGGGGCCGATTTGCGGATCACCCGCGTCCATATACCTCCCCCATCGGGGTGCGTGGACCGTCTCGGCGGCGGGGGCAAATCGATAGGGAGCGGAAAGTTTCATCCCTTGGTCCCCTTGATAGTTTCAAAGCCGACGAGGCGTGCACCGATGATCCGGCGTGCCTCGACATTCCAGTAGGCGGAGTAGGTCATTTCAGTATCGCGCAGCACGGTCAGGCGTTGTTCCTTTCGGGTCAGGACAGGGTCGCCCTTTCCTTCAGTAATGATATGACACCGCCACAGGCCCCGGCCCTGGTAGCGAAAGAAGATCGCGGTATCGTCCGGTCCAGCAAGTTCGCCGGAGAGCATCCGCGCGCCATCAGGCAAGCCCGCCGCTCCCCTGTGCACCCCTAAAGGACAAGACCATTCTTCACCGGCCCGGCGATAGAGAAGACGGTCGGTCAATTCTAGCCATCCTGCACCCGCCATCGGCGCGATACGTGCGGCGAGTTCCTTTTCGCCCAGATCATGCGCCTCGATTGTCACCTTTGCGGCACTCCATTCGGAGCGCCCTGATTGCGGCTGATGGGCGCGGGCGCCTTTGAGCAGCGTGAGCGTTTCTTCAGGCGTCATCGCGCGTTCCTTGTGTAGCCACGCTTTCCAGCCTCGTTGTTTCGACAGCATCACAGGCAAAACCGCCCCAACCACGCCCGGCTCCGGCACCCAAGGTTAGCCGCCCAGTACGCAAATCATCAAGCGCATCCCCCAAGGCGTCCCGCGCCAGTGACGCAATTTCTGGGTCAACGGTTTCGCCCGGTGGTGGATCGAGAAGATAAAGCCGTGCCATGTGACCGCTTTCAATCGGGGCGGCGACGCGCTCTTGAAACAACATCCCTGCGCGCACCCCCCCTGAAAAGCGATCAAGCGCTACATGGGTCAGGTTTTGCTCTGCCGCTGTATCGTAATACGCATCATCAACGATCAATAGCCCGATGTACCGATCAAGCCCCTCTGCTCCGGCAACATCGCCGAATAGATATCGGAATGCCGTCTCAACCTTGTCTGCCCCGTCCGGTTGCGATCCGTCATCGGTCATCCATGCCCCTGCATGACGATGCAGATGATAGCGTGTGCGATGCGCCAGCGCGCCCTTGAGTGACGAGCCGGGCAGGAGATAAAACTCCTCCTTCGACACAGCCAGACCATTTCCGGTCGGTATGATTGTCGGTTCCGTCAAGGGCGCGAAATCTTCGTTCCCCTGCGCCTTACCCCCATCTACCAGCCAATGCGTTACCGGGCGTAAATTTGGCAAGGTAATGACTTCCGCCCCGCAAGGATGCAGCGCTTGTGTATCGGGCAGGCGCTCGGGCAATCCATGAGCTTCACAGAGATCGCGGGGCACGGCGAGATAGGCGGCTCGACTGCCCGGTCCTTCCGTGGGTGGTGATTTGTCAGACAGCCGGAAACGATCCCAGCGGATCGATTCAACATCCAGCCCCCCAAGTCCGGACCGCGTACCCCCACCAAATCGCAACAGAGGCGAGCGAAGCAAGCCGAGAAGCTGTTCCCACGCCGCCGCCGCTTGTGTTTCATGGCCTTCATCGGACAAAAGCTCGATTTCGGCGGTAAATCGTGCCCCTGCAGGCACAAGCCGGATATCGAACTTGCCGCGTGTATCAGCAACACCTCGCCCATCAATCCGCACCCGGTCCCGCCGCACGCCTTCGCGTAACAGCGCGGTGAGCTTCTCGCCCTCCTTCGATAACGGTGCAGCGGTCTGAGGGGCAGGAAGATTATCACCGAGATGGACAATTGCGTCGGAAAACACCAGTGCGGAGGCATGCCCCCCTGCTTCTTCCATGTCGCTCGCCGCTCCAAATAACGCTTCGGTTGCCGCCTTGTCGTTCGCGGCCTCGTAAGCATGGGATAACACCCCCGCCAGCGACGAACCGGGTAACATCGGTAGGCCATTGACATCGGTGACAAACCCATCATCCGCGTCGCTGTTGCCCCCACCGACGATCATGCCGCTGCGAGTTCTGAAAACGATCCGGGCCAAGAAGCGCAGATTGGTATTGGCCCCGCGTAGGGGTTTGAAAGCCGTACCATTCATCCTGCGATCTCCCGAGCAAAATGGCGCGGGGCGGCGGTAGCCAACTCACGCAGCGCGCGGCAAGCAAAGGCATCGCGCGCGGCTGGGTCATCGGATACACCCGCATGGTGAAGCGCCTTATCTTCAAAGGCCTTGGCTAAAATAGCAGAAAAGGCATACCCCTCATCCCCGCGCCATTTGTCGGTTGCTACGCCCTTGCCTTGTCCAAGCTTCACAAGTGCCGCGCGGATGCCGTCAAGCCCTGTTTTCGGGTCGCGTAGTCCACTCCATTGCGATTGCGCGGGGGCAATGTCAGCGACGGCTTTTCCGATGATCGCCGCCTCGTTCTGTGCCACCTGATAGGCCATACCAAGCTTGGTCAAGGTCGGCTCCAGCCAACGATCAAGCGCAATATCTTCATCACCCTTGCGCGCCCGTGCCGCCGCCCAGAGCCAGACGGGATCGTCTTGCGGTGGAGAGGCCGTCACGGATGAGGCCGCAAAGGGAGTATGACCCTCGATAAACGCATCCGCCGGAGCACCGCCTTCCTCCGACAACAGCCATGGTGCCGCGATGACCATGCCGAATCCGGCTTCGCGATCCGCCCCGATGCCGCCTGCTATTCGCTCATTCAGGCGCGCCAGCACCTCATCTTCCAGTGAAGTTTCTCCGCAAAGCGTGAACACCGATCCTCGCACCAACGGCGCGCGATCGAGCGAGAAAACGCCCCGATGTCGATTGAAGGGAGCGAACGGCTCGCGGCGGCGCACATGCTGCGCATTGACCCGCCAATCGCCCGGCAAGCCGAGTTCATCGGGCAAGCTGCCGCCGTTATCGTCCAACATCAGATCCGACACGGCAAAAAGCTGAAACTGTGTTGCTCCACGCAATCCCTCGCCGCCGCCTTGCAGGGCCAGGTCGATAGCGGTCGTCGTATCAACGGGGGTTATCGTACAGCCACCATAATCCGCATTGCGGCCACCCCCCACGCGCAAGCCAGGTTGGGCGAACACATCCCGGATCAGCGCCAGTGTGTTCTCTGCCCAGTCCTCAGCATCAAGGCTGACGCGAAACCAGAACCGTTGCCCTGCCGCAATGGCCGCATCCTCGAACAAGGCCCCCTTGAGCGTCTGACCCCCCCGGTCGCGATCAATCGCGGCGCGGGCCCGGCGGGCTGATTGAGGCGTACCGATCCGTGCGGAGCGAGTGACATATCCAGAAACCTTTTCGGTACCATCGGGCACAATCTCAGCGGCCTGCAAGGCCCCGTCATCACCGATCGCCACAGCGCCCTTACTTGTGCGCCAGGTCAATGGCACCGGCAGGGACGGTGCGCCACCAATAACAGGATACGCATTCGAGAACCGCACTGCACCGGAATGGAAAAGTTCCCAGGCGTGATCTGCATCGCCATATCGCTGTGCAACCAACCCCAGCAAAGCACTACCGGGCACATGACCCAAGGACCGTCGCCCTCCCGTGGTCGCCGTACTCTCGGACAGAATGGCATTCATGGTCAGTGTCAGGATAAAATCTGCCGTCATCATGGCTGTTTTTCCCCTGATATATGCTCGAACGTTACTGCGACCCGCCCAAACCCCCGATTGCGCCCCATACCAAGGCGACGGATCAACGGAGCAGCCTCAGCTAGTTTGGCCAGAACCCCGGTACCCGCTTCACCATGCACAGGTGCCTGCAATCGCATTGGGGCAGCAACTTCGATCATGCGAAGACTGCCATCCTTGGCCCCCCCGCGCGCATCAACCGCAGTCATAGTGCGGTGATCGAACAAGGTGTCGACAATATCCCGCTGCGCCCCGGTCCTCGCCCAGTTACGCCAAGGGTTGGACATTTCAGCTGCATTAAAGCGCACGTTTCCCGGTACAGTCTCGAACCGGGCATAATGGCCCTCGCGCGCGGTATCATCCGAATGTTCGGGGGGCTGCGCACCGAAAAGCGCGGTGACATGCTGCTCCTCACAACCGCCAAAGGCCATCAATTCCGTCACTGCTTCCCGTGCCAGTCCCTTGACTGCAGTACCGGGAATCCAGGGCAATCCTTCCGGTGAACGCAAAACAGCATCGTCCAGCGCCCCACCATCCCCTCGCCCCTGCCCAATCCGCCACCAAGACAGAAGCGTGAAGACGAGCGTACCTTGATGTATCATGCGGTGCGTTCCTTCTCAGGCGTCCCTTCGACCGACAAAAGCGCGTGAAGGTCAGAAAGCGGGGAGATATTTTGCGTTTTCCCGTCGCCAGTCCGTGTCTGCCAGAAACTCGCCCGGCCATCCCGCGTGAAGCCAGCATGAACCAGACAATTCAAAAACCTGTCCGTTGCTTCTTTTACCTCGGCGCTACGGCCCACGTCGTCCTTAAGCTCCTCCAATCGACGCAGTGCATCATCCGCACGCTCAGGCTGCTCCAGCGCATTGGCGAGAGGCCGTCGCAATGCCCCTTTGGACAGGGCCTTTGCCGCATCGCTCAATGCATGCAGGGCCTCTGCGCTGGCGAAACCTGACAGCGCATCTTGACCCACGACATAGGGACCAGCGGTCGTACGCCAGAGCTCATCTCCCATCCGATGGCTCAATTCAGATCGGACCACCGCCTCGTAATCTGCTGTGGATGCTGTCGTAACCCGGTGCAGCGCCACACCCGAGGCTGCACGATCCAGTATTTTCTTTGTCCATGAGCATAATTCACTGGCCAGCGTCATTGCATCCTCAAGCGGGAAGTGCGCCTGCACCAGCGCCACACCGGCTCCGGCATGAAAGCGCTCAAGCCCGGCTTCCGGGAAATCGGCCAGCATTTCAGCAGACCCCATATTAAACGCCGCGAGATACTCACGCGCGAAATCGAAGCCGTAACATCCAGGCAGGATGACCGTCATGTCATCGCCACCCAGAAGAACTGGGCGGAAGGGAATATCTTTTCCATCTCGCCGTTCCAACGCCTTCAATGCATCCCGTGCCGCTTTGACCGTCATCGCCTCAAGTCGTGTCGAGAGGTTAGGTAAGCGTGCGGGCGCGCGTTGCTTGACCTCCCTGAATGCTTCCCCGATCTTCGATCCATCCGCATGCACAACTGCGAGGTAGCGGCTGGGGCCGTACGCGGCGATCTCATCGGTTTCCTTTGCCGGGATAAAGCCTGGAGCGAAGAACTTTGTCTGGAGAGGAGTCGCGCCAACCTCCCCATCTCGTGCCGCTCTGCCTGCCTCACGTCGCGCCAGCAATCCCGCATCAAGGGCTGCGCGTTCACCTTCCAGAGTCCCATCATCGCGCAGCCCGAGCGCCACCGCCGCCCGGCCTGTACGCTGCGCCCGATGGACAAGCGGTCCGGCCACTGGCCAGAGATCGCGAGAGATCGCCGCATCACGCTCCAGCGCGGCCCGCTGTTCGCTCTCATCCTCACTCGCATCGAAGACGCCTAAACCATAGCGCAACCCCGGCGCAGCCTGATCGACCACCAGCCCCCAAAGTTCGGCAAAACGGGTCGCCATCTCTTTGTCCGCCACTGTCAATACGATGCGACCGGCAGCGTTTTGCTCGATACATTGTGTGTCGATATGGCTGGCAAACAACGCAGCCCGCAAACGTTCTCCCATCAGGCTTTCGAGCAATTCGCTGCCGCCTGTCAGGTCCAACAACTTCCCCCCCGCACCGATCCAGGACTGAATCCCCTGCACATCGAAGATCACGCGCGCCGTCATGCTGCTTCACCGCGCCTTAATGCCGGGTCGCCTGCTGGTCCGCTGTTCTTAATGACATGCTCGCGAAAACGGGGGTGGGTCGTATCAACGATGATCAGTTTTTCGTCCGATGACGTAAAAGGAGCAAATCCGCGAAAACGCCCGTACTCGATGCGAAGCCATCCTGCATCCTTGGCTGGACCAGGTGTAGAGAGCGTTGCTCTGCCCGAACCCGATACAGCGGATTTTGCGAGTTTCCACAGCTCAAAGTCGCTGTGCAGCAAACGCCTGACCTCTTCCCAGTCCAGCACCTGATCCTCATCATCAACACCGTCGACCCTCAGCCGCCAACCGCGATAGGGCTTTCGCAGAACCCACAGGACGAACTGGTTTATCAGCGCCATCACGACGGAGAAAAGGACGGAGAAAATCAGAAAAACGGCGATTTCCTGCCACCAGTTCGTCGCCTGGAACGCCTTGCCCAGATTGGTAAAGAAGCCTTCAAGCATTGTTTTCCTCCACGCGCTCCACTTTGTACTCCTCCAACCGAGCTCCGAACGCCGCCATATCCGCCGCGCTCAACTCGCTTCCGCGACGGGTTTCGGGAATGTCGAGCGACAGGTGCAGGTATCGCGCGCCGCGTGCACAAACCCCGGCGGCGAGATGGACGGGCAGTGTGCCGAGTACGCAATCGCCGTGTTCGATCTCGGTAATATTAAGATGATCGATAGGCTGTATGTCGCTGATCCCCTGCGCCCGCGCCCAATCGAGCGCCCCCATATGGCGAGTGACGAACCAAGTTGTCATGACAGAAACCCGCCCATGCTGAAGTAATCCACCACTACAACTCCCCCTTGTGTTCAAGGCATCATAAAATCCGCACACTGTAAAGTGTCGTTTCGCAATCCGAAAAAAGCAGACACAGCTGGTTAGAACCACTCTCGCAACCTTGCGAGTATCGCGTTTGACCGTGGCGGCCTGCACGATCTGCCCATGCCACGCCGCCGCCTTACCCTTGTTGCCTACGACATCGCCTGTGCAAAGCGACGGGCCAAGGCGCTGAAGGCTGTTCGCGCCTTTGGCCTCGATGGGCAAAAATCTGCCCATGAGTGCGCTTTGAGCGAAGCGGAGCGGGCTGAACTGGAAAGTAGATTGCGCCGTTTGATCGACGGCAAGACCGACCGGCTGATGATCACGGCGCTCAATCCGCGAACCAAAATCCGGGCGCTCAAACGAATTGAACCTGCCGCGCCGGCACCGTATTTCTATGTGGGGTAAGTCATGACTACGCTTTACGTCGACCGGAAAGACGCCGATCTCGATATCGAGGGCGATACGCTCGTCGTCCGCGTGAACGGCGAAAGGCAAGGGACTGCGCCTTTGCGATTACTGGAGCGCGTTGTCCTGCGCGGTACCGCGAAGATCGCGACACGCTTGGTCACGAAACTGGCGGAGCGAGGTGTCAGCCTTCTGCTGCTCAGCGGGCGGGCTAATGCGCCCGCTGCCATTCTGTCAGGGCAACCAGGGGGTGATACTGCTTTGCGTCTTGCCCAATATGATCTCACCCGGAACGAGGAAGCGCGGCGGGTGATGTCCGTGGGGATCGTGCATACGAAGATCGCTGGTCAGACGCGGCTTTTGCACAGCGTCATGCGAGAGAAGCCTTCGAAACCCCTGGCCGATGCAATCGCGCGCATTGACCGGGCTAGCGAACGTCTCGCCAGCAATGCCGCCATTCCTGAACGGCGACAACTGCGCGGAATCGAAGGGGCCGCCGCCGCCGCTTATTTCAAGGGTTTCACGTCACTCTTCGCCCCATCGCTCGACTTCACGGGGCGCAATCGACGGCCTCCGCGTGATCCGGTCAATGTCTGTCTGTCGCTGGGCTATACGCTTTTGCATTCCGACGCCGTGCGGATTGCGGCGAGTGCGGGCCTTGATCCGATGCTTGGCATCTATCACGATATCACGCCGGGTCGTGAGAGCCTTGCTTGTGATCTTGCGGAACCCGTGCGCCCGCTGGTGGATCGCTGGACGCTTGGTTTGTTCGAGTCGGGCGATTTGACCAACGATCATTTTTCCCTCGCGCAAGACAAGGTCGGGTGTCGCCTTGGCAAGGCCGGGCGGGAAATCGTGTATCGATCCTTCGAGGAGGAGGCCCCGCTTATGCGGCGTTTGCTGACGCGATCCGTGCGGGCGGTCGTCACGGAACTGCGTCAACGCATGCCTGCACAGTTGCCTGCGCCCGACATCACCATCGAAGATGAGTCGTAAGCGCGAGCCGCATATTTTGGCCTATGACATTGCCGACAAGAACCGTCTGCGGCGTGTTCACAAATTACTCAAGTCATGGGGAATGCCGGTGCAGTATTCCGTCTTTGCTGTCGATCTGACGACACGGGGGGCGGATACGTTGTTCGACGCGCTGGCACGCATTACGGACATCGAAGCCGATGATGTGCGCCTTTACCGTATCGGTCAGGGCGCACATTGCTGGAGCGGGCGCGCACCCTTGCCGGATGGAATGATCTTGACAGGGTCGGTCAGCGCGACAATTCTCAACGACATGGCATCGAGCAAGGTGGATGATCGAAACGACGGAACAAGTGGCGAGAGTTCGCGTAGAAAGCGAATTAAATGACTGAAATTCGCCTCAACCCTGGATTTTTCGATGTCAACTTTGCAACGAAATTATATTTCGTGAAGGTGCCTTGCAGCTCTTTGAAAACATGGATAAAAAATAGGGGGTGAAGTCCGGGCTCCGCGCCGTTCTTCAGGCGATTGAAACAAACATTGAAGTACGTCTGCGGAGCCCACTGCGTCCGGGCTCCGCGCCGTTCTTCAGGCGATTGAAACAGTGATCGTACCACGCACGATGGCAGCACCTGCGGTCCGGGCTCCGCGCCGTTCTTCAGGCGATTGAAACAAGTCTCTCGCTGCGTGAGGAATAATCGTCACGTCCGGGCTCCGCGCCGTTCTTCAGGCGATTGAAACGCCTGTTTATGGCGGGTTTCGCTCAAACTGTGCTGTCCGGGCTCCGCGCCGTTCTTCAGGCGATTGAAACCTATGAGAATATGACCAATGATAACACTAGCCGTCCGGGCTCCGCGCCGTTCTTCAGGCGATTGAAAGCACTCGCACCCCGCGCCCATGGGGGTGGAGAAGCGTCCGGGCTCCGCGCCGATCTTCAGAATGCGCCCAAAAATTCGGGCGCATTCAGACCGATGGGGCGATGCGCTGGATGGACTGACCCTGAAACCGCAGCCCCAGAAACCCGACACCTTCCCGAAAATTTCGGATAGCCGTTTTCTCGGGGTGCAGGCGCAAGCCAAGAGCGGCGAGCTCTTGCCCCATCCGGGCATGAGCCTTTTCAGCCTCCGCACGGGTGCGTGTCAGGATCAAAAAATCGTCAGCATAGCGGACTAGCCGCGTTGCCTTGCGGTCGATGATATGATCGAGATCGTTCAGGTAAAGATTGGCGAGCAACGGCGATAACGGGGATCCTTGCGCGACACCGCGCGCTGAAACGCTGTCCCCTTTGGCCTGTTGGCTCCAGCCTTTCAGCCAGCGCTCTACATGTGCCAAAGTCGCGGGGCACCGAACATCCTGCCCGAGACGCTGTATCAATCTGTCATGGGGGATCGTGTCGAAATACGTTTTGATGTCTCCGTCGACTGCCCAGTGATACCCTCGCAAACGATAGGCGGTCACCAATCCCGCCGCATGCTCCACCGATCGCCCGGGTCGATAGGCGAAACTGGCATCCGACATGACCGGGTCGAGCAACGTATTGAGAGCCATGGTGCAGGCGGCCTGCGCCACCCGATCCCGCACGCAGGGGATCGCGAGAATGCGCTTACCACCATCAGCCTTATTGATCGACAGCCGCCGCACCGGCCCCGGATTGTATCGGCTGCGCAAGGCATCGGACAAACTGCGCAAACGGGCATCGAGATCGCGGGCGAAATGATCCAGTGTCTGGTTGTCGCCCCCGGCCATGCCTTTGTTGCGACGCACCCGCCGCCATGCAAGGCGTAGGGTATCCGTTTTTGACCAGTCATTCAGCAATGTCATTGGCGTGGACCTCCGCTGCGACTGTGCCGCGTTACCCCCCTGCACGGACATTCTCGCAATCTTGCGACGGCTGATCCTGCCGCGCTCCTCCCCCAGAGTGGGACCACGGAAGGCAGATTAGGGAGGTATGAACATGACTGTGGTTCCTTTTTTATCGGATACGATGGCCAGCGACAGCGGGGCGGAGCCGCTCGATGTCACGGCAGACGAACTGAAAACACGACGCGCCGAAATTGTGGTGATGGAAGCGCGGTGTGGTGAAGAGGCCCCGCAGCCGGAGGTGACAGGATGGCAACGCTGGCTTTTCCCGGCGGCTGTTGTGCTAATCGCCTTCGGTTTCGCGCTGGCTCTGCCCGAAAGCAGCCTTGCGGAACGCAGTTTTGCGTCGAGCGCGTTGAGTGCCTGGACAACGGTGACTGCCGGAAAATCGATGCGGGCAATGCGGCTTGCGATTGCGCTGCGGATACAGGGCAGTCGACGGCAAATGAATGAAGCAGGTCTCTGTGCGATACAGGCCATTGGTATCGTCGCGCTGGTGCGGTTGCTGGCGCCCGAGGTCATGGCATCCGTGATGCTGATTGCCGGAGTGAGCATCGCGGCGGTTTCCGGTTGGCAATCGGGCCGGGTCGATCCCCGCACTGAGCGGATGCGCGAAGACCTTCAGGAAGCGCGGGCCGACTTGTTCAAGGCCGAGGCGGCATTCGAGCAGGAACTGGAGGAAGCGCGCATTGCCTTCGACGCGGATATGGAGCGGGCGCGGGAGACGGCGGGGTTGCGGGTGCCGGAAAGCATTGCCGCTGAATAGGCTTTACGCAGTGTCGACCCGCACGGTAAGATCGTCGGACCGCCGGGAAACTGGCGGCCTTGGCATGTTTGAAAACGCAAGGCTGAATGCACGCACAGGGAGAAAAGGTATTGATAAATTCGCCTGTGTCTCTGAAAAATGCATGTCAACTTTGCAACGAAATTATATTTCGTGAAGGTGCCTCGCAGCTCTTTGAAAACATGGACAAAAAAGAGGGGGTGCAGTCCGGGCTCCGCGCCGTTCTTCAGGCGATTGAAACAGAGCGCCGCGGGTCGTATCGCCTGCCATCCTAGTCCGGGCTCCGCGCCGTTCTTCAGGCGATTGAAACCTTACATCAAGCCAGAGAATCATAAAGTTTGTCCGGGCTCCGCGCCGTTCTTCAGGCGATTGAAACTTCAAGGATAGTCACGATCATACGCTCGTGTGCAGTCCGGGCTCCGCGCCGTTCTTCAGGCGATTGAAACATCGGTTCGATACCGTTGAGCCCGAGGAAAATCGTCCGGGCTCCGCGCCGTTCTTCAGGCGATTGAAACGGTCGACGGTATCATCCTGTTCACCCCCGGCGTCCGGGCTCCGCGCCGTTCTTCAGGCGATTGAAACCGACCACCCCTTCCGTTGGAGCAGTCGTAGGTGTCCGGGCTCCGCGCCGTTCTTCAGGCGATTGAAACGAACCGTCGGTGTCGAGTGCGCCAAAGCCATCGTCCGGGCTCCGCGCCGTTCTTCAGGCGATTGAAACTCTGCGCCAAAACCGAGGTTGAAGTAACTGCGGTCCGGGCTCCGCG
>JAUKWC010030431.1:0-17941 GCA_032356245.1 Endocladia muricata | reverse complement strand
CCCCCCCCCCCCCCCCCCCCCCCCCCCCCCCCCCCCCCCCCCCCCCCCCCCCCCCCCCCCCCCCCCCCCCGGAGAGAGGGGAGGCTCAGCTAGGTAGGTTGCCAATGAAGTTACGATTTGTGGTGAAAACATCATAGAAGCGAATCAGACAGTCCACCGACATATCGAAAGTGATTCGAATCACAGTCTTTCAAGGCTCTGTAGACCAGTAGAGCTGTGGCGTCATGTGGACACAGTGTTTTGCGCCGAGGTATTCTCTACATTCACGGAAGCATCCAAAGTGCTTCTGAGAAATGGGCTGAAGGGCAATGCGGTTATCGAGATAGTCAGAAAAACATGTCTTATTGAATCCATCAGGACAAAGATCTACCAACGCGTTGCGAAGTCCCAGCGGTGAGTTATAGTCTTTTCGTCGTAGCACTTTTATGGGGTGGCTAGGATAGACCCGATTGTATTAGCCTCGCGTAGAGAACCTTGGCTGAGGATAATATTTATAGCGAGAGGTAGTTGCACTCTCACATGAATCAACCGTCTGTGTTTCCTGAAATGGATGCGGACGTCCACCGGATGCAGTCGCGTAGTAAATCTTCCACCCGTACTGCACATTTTGGAAGGCTCTCGAATGCTGACTTCCGTCGCATTCCATAACGTGGAGTGCGTGTAGCACGGCGGTTTTTCGCATGGACGCCGACCTCCAAAAAAAAATTTTTTGAACTGCCGCCTTCAGTGAACGCCCGCATCCAATACACGCAGTTCATTTCCTAGTAGAACATCCAGCTTGTACTGTGAACTGTGCAGTACGCTGCAGTTCCGCATCTCACCTTACGTACCCCAATGTCACATGGTGACCTATAGCCTGCCTCACATGGATAGGCTTACCTTGGACCCCTCATACTCTTAACTGCCTTCCAATGGTTTTCGCGCCGCTGCACTGAAAACCGCTACGCGCAATATGCGCTATCTTTGGCCCTGGGATACTGAGCATTATAGTCGGATATGTTCGGGTGCACCGGCTCACCCAGAATCTTGTCGACGTTATTTGGGGCGAGATGATGTGTAAAACTCTGCGCTCATCTCTCGGACAGTATTGTAATCATAGTGCAACGCAAACGAGGACAGACATGTAATCTGCGTAAGGCGCGACACATTGCACGGGTGGTGTTGGACGGCGTCACTTTAGTGCGTTCCGAACATAAATAGTTTAACTATATAGTGGGGCTCAAACGTAGTGGTTCTGTCCTTCGCATTGCGTTTGTGTAGTGGAGCCTGCTTTCTGCATTGACGTGTCACTTGTCAACGGTGCGCGCACGAGTTCATACATCTGGCACCTCGTGGTATGCGCCGAAGTGTTGCCCAATGCAGCTCAACGCTGAGGCCTACAGTCCAGTCGGCATCGTTTCATACGAAACAACTTTCTTCCTACGCTGTACGGCCACCTACCCTTACAAGCACGTCGGAAGTACAGACGCCAACACCTCACTCCACCCTGGCCGTAGCTATGCTACAGTTGACCCGTGCAGAACGGGAGGCACACACTTCTTGTGCCGAACAGTTGTTACAAGTATCACACGAAGCGTAGAAACAAACCGAACTTCGAACGGAAGTCAGAGAGTGGTTGTAAATGTGTGTTTCGTGGCGTTGAAAAGAAAGTAATTTTTAAGATCCGTAGGGTGTCACTAGGGACAGGGGTTGAGATCTACCCGTGTGAAAATACATGGGCAGATGAATGTTATGTTTCAGATTAAATTTCACACATCTACCTGCTGATGTGTTTTCACATGTGTAGATACTAGCCCCTGTCACTACTGAAACCCCTCGAGTCTGAATTTTCATTACTTCTCAAAGCTCTTATTTCTGCTGTAGTGGCCCTAAAATCGGCTTCATTTCTGGGCGACCTTCCTTGTGGCTGAGCCCAAGTCTTTCTCATCGGCCATAGTATGGCCTGCTCGCCGGAACCGGTTCTCGAACTGGCACGCAGTGTTTATGTTTGTTTTACGTCACGCTACTCAGCCACTTCTTCGTGTAGCCACCTACGCTTTCTTACTACTTGTCAGAACGGTAATCAACTCTTCGGGATCATCGCAGTCGAAACCATCATTTCTAGAACTGATCTTCTCTACCATACAACTTCCGCCCGCGCGGAAGTCCAAAAGCCCAACCATGTCCGCCTCGTCCCGACAGTCCGACTCGTCAGCTCTTTCATTACTCCTACGACTAACACGGGCCATCTCACTGGCCGGGAACTGCGGTAGCCCTCTCAGTGCGTAGAACACCTCGTCCGGAGCACCTTTCCCTTCCGGCATAAAGTATACATGGTACCGTACCGTCAACGCATCTACAATGCGGTCCTCATACCCGGCCCGGCGTGCGTAGGATGCCCACACCCGAAAAATACAGAGATGGGCCGCACAATGATCTTCTTCATCTTGAACAATACCGCTGCTGCCATCTGCTCGCTCTCCTCCCAACGTGCAAACACGTGTGAATAGTCACGCACACACAATGGGAAGCCCACTGCCCCGCTGACGACTGCGAAAAAGCCCAGCGTCTCCGCTTTCAATGACTAGTCAAAAGTCATTGTGCCGCGCTTGCGGCGGGCAGTCTTTCTCAGTAACCAAAAAACGACCCTCCGTCTTAGGCTTGAACAGGTTCGTACCAGATATCCTCCTCAGACCGACGTACGCAGCAAGCTGACCCGCCGACACGTTCAGCTGCGCACGCGTTCGGGGAAGCCACACCCAATCCCCCCTCGACTCGCAGGCTGCCATCACCAGGCTCCGTGTACTGGTGTAGCGGGCGATTCGGGACCCCCAGTCTACTGTGTCCACCCTGTCTTCACCATCGTTGACAATCGAGTTCCACCCGGTCTCATTCGGCCCCCGTGACAGTGCGTTCTCCCCGTTGAATTGGCTGGGAAAGAACGAAAACAACTTTTGAACGGGAGAACGCTCCCACTTGGGCGTCAATATCAGGAGCTCGAGGCTTCCGCGCGGAATGCCGCTGGAGTCAGCGAGATTCTCAAGGCATGTGTAGCCGAGGTGCTGAAACTCACCTTGCCGCCTCTCAACGTAGGTACATTCTCTGCCAAAGTCGTCACCCCCGTCTGCTACGTTCCTCCAGAAGTATGCCTGAGGCCGGTCGGGCTTCCTGATCTCCGGACCCACATCGGTACCCGCAAGCTCGGTAAAGTACACGTAGCTCCCCATGAAGAACTAAAGCCGATGTATGACTCCGACGTCCTTGATGGAGAGGTGCAAGTGCACCCGGTGCTCAACCGGTAGATGGATGGGAAGCAGCCGAAGCATGGAGTGCGGGTCGTTCGCCATCCATACCCGCAACTCCTCTCTTTCGTGATCAGACGGGCCGATGTATGACAGATTTTCCCAAGTGTCGGGTGTTTCTTCAAACACCTAGGGCTTGTTCGCGATGCCTACCGGCACCTTGTTCGGGACCTTGTCCTCGAACATCCGCGAGGTACCTTCACTTTGGCCCGTGGTCTCCTGAAACGCCTTAGTCTTCTCATCCACTCCTCGTCTCGACTGCCCCACTGCCCTTTTCACTCCGCGAGACTTCCCCGACTGCGCAAACTCCACAATTCGAGGCGTTGACAGTGAAGAGGGTGCAGCCATTGTCTCCTTGGCAAGCGATTTTGTTCCGGGCATCACTCCTGGAGCCTTCCACGCACGGACTTCAGGCTCAAGTGCAGTCGCGTGGGAAGCAGGAGCACGCCGCGCGGAGCGGCGTGTAGAAGACACAGCAGCTACGGTCGTCACGCGAGCCGGGGCGGTGTCCTTGCTGAGCCCGGGAGCAAAGTGCTCAGTTTCCTTATCCGCGAAGCGCGTAGCACGCGCCCTGTTGCGCTTCTCCAGACCTTCTGCAGACCCGTTGTCTCTCTTTGAGAAGAGGCACATCTGGTTTAGGTAGAGCTCTTTGACGGAAGTTCTGAGGAGTTCCGATTGAGCATTCTCCGTCCCCAGAAAGTCGTCCCAACTAATGCCCTCCCCCTTCCTATACTTCTCAACCAAGTCTGGGCAGAATCGGAGAAGCTGGTGCGCGCACGCGTAGAAAGTTTCAGATTCAAACTTTCCGGCGCGGTACGCGTTGTTGATGAACCGCAAGGGGGAAGTCATGATTAGAGGTACGACCTGAGGGTACTCCGACCAAAGATGCTGGCCGTCAACATGAGTGATATAGAGCTTCTTAAAGGTCGATGTGTCGAAGGTCAGGTCGCGCAGTACTTTCGTGAGGCCTGAGTCTCGGAAAAAAATCTTACCTACGCGCACGTAGCGGCAGTACGCAGACAGCCCGGTTCCCTACCCCAGAATAGCCTTCGCGATTGCTTCCCCAGCTCCCTTCTGACTCAACATCAGGGGTTCCATGTCGTTCTCCACGGCGAGAGCCTGCATGAAGTTGATGACACCCATGAGATAGTAGAAGAACGGCTTGTTAATACGGACCAGTCCGGCCGGGGTGTTCTGCTGGGATGCGTCGGACATGATTTACGCATCCGTCATGTCCCGTCCATCCTTTCGGCGGGTAAGACGCACGCGGTGGCGCTGGCGAGCCCATGCCATGCCGCCCCCTTCCGCTTTCAGGCTAAGGACAGCTCGGCGGGGATGAAGGCCGTCCACCTTAGCACACTTCACACCTCCATGCAACACCGTGCCGTCATTGATGGTCTCTTCTGCGACATCAGGTAGCGAGGGATTCTCGCACCGTCGGAATGTGACCGACATGATGCCAAGGTCGTAATTTTAGACGCGCTCAACCATGCTGGCTTGCAGGCCGTTGCTGGTGGCGTTTATGCTTTCGCGAAGAACGTGTTGCGGCTGTATGGTCCGCACAATATACACGTAGACCTCGTTGGACTCGTAGTCGCCCTCTAAGAAAGTCCGACATGACAACGGCTGCTGCCCGACCTCGACGGCAACCACATCGGAGTCCTCATCGTCCGAGCTCTCTGGTGCTAGAGAGCGGTTGGACGATCGGCGCGCCTAGTCTGAGGAATCGCCACGCTGACATTTGCCTGGTAGCGATTCCGATTGAGAGGGCTGCACGCCCGCTTCGGGCCGGAACTCCTCCTCTGTCGCCGCCGGCTGCGATTCCGCATCCGATTGTACCCCCGGCTGTGGCTCCGTGGCCAACGTGAGCGGGTGGCGGGTGGAGATCGTGTTGGGAAGTTTGTCTGTCATATCGAAAGTACGCAACTTGCGAAAAAGGATTAAGAAAGGGAAGGAAGGAGGAGGGGTTTTATAATGCGAAGGGGGCGAAGAAGAGAAAGGATCTCTGTGCGGGGGAAGGTTGCATGGATGACTGTAGAGAATGGAAAGACTGACAGAAGAAATTGGTGGTGCAGGAGTGGTGCGGACACGACGGCCAGGGAAGGTTGAACAAGCACGGTTGGCGGCAATTATCGTCGCGCACAAACAGAAACGATTCTGAGCACGACACAATAGCTGCATTTCACGTTTCAAAAGTACGTAATTCATAACATCGGTGGTGTGTCACTAGTGATCGCGGTTGCGATCTGCCCATGTGATAATACATGGGCAGATGGATGTTGTTTTTCAGGTTAAATTTCGCACATCCACCTGCTCGTGTGTTTTCACATATGTGGATCTCAGCCCCTGTCACTACGGACACCCACCCAAACCCCAAATAAGCTACCTATTTTCCGAGTTTCGTGAAGGGGGCGCCACTGCTCGGAAGTACTGTTATCGAACAGAAACGTGTCCGTGTGGGAGTGTGTCGTGTACTTGTCCGCTGCCCCCCCTGTCCATAATACAAATGGCACATACCTGCTCTTACAGCACAACACTTTACACCGTCCTGATGTCGAGTTATCGACGTGGTCTCCGCTGGTTTCCGTGCTTTGTCCTTGTCTCTTCTCCCTGTACCTCGATCCGCCTGGATTTCCTTCCTTTGCTTGCGACGCTCTTCTCCACCATCCTTGCGTCCCCATCAATCCTAGGCTTCTTTCCTTCTTTCGTTGCTCACCGCACGGTCACCGTGGCGCCGACTGATCTCCGCCGGCCCGGGAAAGTCGTTGTGTGCTTGCTCGCCTTCATAACCGTCCTGTCGTCATCCGAGGTGAACGCAAAGTTTGACCTCACGAAGTTGCACATGTCGGCCTTGCTACACTTTCTCATCGCAGAAGACAACGAGGATTCAATGGCGATCAAGGAAAATGCAGCAGTGAAGAGTAAGCAGCGCAGACATGGCGGCGACTTCCGCACTTCTATCGAGAGCGACGACCCGGTCTCTTGCGAGCTCGGCAGAGAGCGGATGAAGCAGATAGTGCGCGCAGCGCTGTCAATCGTGTTGGTGACCCGAAAAGACAAGAGGATTGGGGAGATCGCGTATTTGGCCCTGAGCCAGAACAACTATGGGGTGTCCCTTGTTGTTGGCACCAAGCTCACTCCCCCTAAAGTCAGCAAGGTTGGGGAAGGAGTTCTGCCAGGAACCTTTCCTGTTGGCCGCCCGAGAACCTTCGAGGTTCTGATAATATTCCACGCGATCAACTTATCCCACTCCAGGCGCGGTAGCAAACGTGTATTTGCGTTGAAGATTATAAGCCGACGTGGAAATCTTCTGGCGTTTGCCGTACAGATGAGAACTCAAACATGGACGACACTGATGAAGGCAGTGGGAGTGACGGAGCGAGAGGTGTTAGTCGGACCCTACCTTCTGTTTTATCCCCTTGTTCAGCACTTTGTGGCTTTGAAGTCACATGCTGACGACTTCGCACACATCACGCAGAAGACCACACTGCGAGGGGGTGGGGTAACAAGTCTGGAGGAGAGTACGAGCAGTACGATAGCTTCGGGCTCAACTGTTGAGAAGGATGAGGCAATGCTGGCGGTCACCAGTCTGTTCCTGTTGGGCTTGCAAGCCATCCTTACAAACGAGACTTTGTACGATGTCAAGTACCGCAGCAACTGGCGGTATCTGGACCACTTTGAGTCTCGTAATGACCGCTTGCGAAGGGTCTTTGACGACTTGAGCGGTGATACCTGGGAGGCCTTACGGCTTCAACGTGAAGCGCCTGACGATGGTGGTGCCTGTTCAGGGGTTATTGGGGTGGACTTGGAGCTCGTGTATGCCAATTCGGAAGACACAAGACCGCGTCGTCCTCGGCGGGTGAAACTATCGAATACCACGTCCGGTGTGGGACTATCCGCACGGCCTGCTCGTTCTTTGTCTTCCCAGCTGAAAAAGGAGATGGAGTTGGAACTGGACGGTAGGAACAACGAAGTGAGGGATGTGGTGGCATACAGTCGTACGAGACAAGGTAGTGAGGCTTTACGGTCTACTTTCAACCCACTAGTGCCGGAGCCTAACGACCCCCTTCGTGAAGCACCAGAACCAGGCAACCGTAGTAGCCCGTCTCCACCGCCGGAGAAGGTCTCGGAAGAGTCGCTCCCCGATGAGAATCCATCGACAGCCCTTCTTGCGGAGGTACTCGAGGTGATGAAGTCCGACTGCCGTGTCCACAGCTGCACTTTCCACGACCTCCTTAATCATCACGCTGACGACTTGTGTGAGTGCCTGGGGGGTAATATTCAGCTGCTGTTGACGGACCCTCCGTTCAACACCAGCAGCGAGCGGGGTGCGGACAACTCTGCGGATGATGTCTTCATCCAGAAGGACATGGACGACTCCATCCCAACGTTCGACGCACTGCTTCCTAAAACCGGCGACGGAATCATTTTCTGTAGTGGTCTACAATTCGGCATCTATCTTTCGCGTCTCAATCGTTACAGCCGAGAGGTATATGAAAAGGCTAGTGACGGGGCCAGTGCGTCGAGGGGGAGCCGGTGGAAGGACCCCGTGTTTAACGTGGAGGACCAGCCGAAGGTCCACGTCCGAGGTCGAGGTCACTACACGGAAACCCCGGCTATAAAAGGATGTGGCCACGCCCAGTCACGCAATGGGCTGTTCACTTCTAGCGGATGAATGTGCCGCTTGAAGTGCAGTTCGCCCGGATGTGCTACGAAAGCCACGGGTATGTGCAGTCTTCGCTCGCAGCCTCGACGAACTGTAGAGATGGAATCCAGCGGTTGGAGCCTGGAGAGGTGGTGAGAAGAGCTGATGAGGGAATTTGCAGGAAGATGCGTCGACCTGAGCAGAAGAGCATCAAGAAAATGAGCGAGCTGGTGTTGCAGTATTCGACACCGCAGGACCTTGTGGTGGACTTGTCCAGTGGTACTTACGCGACTGCAAAAGCTTGCCTACGGCTTCCGACACATCGCGACTTCGTGGGGTACAACACAGATGACGACTGCGTTAGACGAGCTCTACCGAGCTTGGTGAAAGCGTTTTGCGAAAGCATTGTGAGCACCGCGTGCGACATTGGTGGCTCTCCGCGGGCTGTGGATCATTCCACAAGATACTTCGCCGGAGTGAAACGGAATGTGTCTGCCAGGAGGGGGAACAGCTCTGCGGATGCTCCTGGTGGGTCTCCCCGGAATCAGTGTGTACTGGACTGCATAGTCCGGTTTATTGCGAGCTACGCCGGAGATCCCATGCTTTCCTTGCGCTATTCACGGGCGTCGGTTGACAAATGGCGGGCGAAGTACCACGTACTGCTGTATACGCAAGACTCGCTAGCATTACGGGCGGTGGAAGTGATGGCGAGGTGTGTGGCGGTGCGTCTGTCGACTGTGAATTACGAAGGTGTGAGACTCGTGGTGTTTGCGCACCGGGTCTTCGCGGAAGGAGACACGACCCTCCCCTTCTATGGGAGGCTCTTGTACGGAGACTTGCTTGAGCGCATCAGGGAGAAGACGTGGATCTTGGGAGGTAGAATTTCGGGGGTAGACAAAGAACGTCTCAACTGGGTAGCTCTTCTCCTGGAAAGGCGGGCGGAGTCCCGTCAGGGTTGGAAGCATAACGTGAACATTGTACTGTCACCGTTTCGTGCGGACGGGTTTGTGAATGACGCCCGGTACATGCCTGCAGATGAGGAGGAGCGAAATAGAGGTACTTTAAGAGCGCGAGACACAGACAGGGAGTTTTACGCGGATCGACGGAAATTGTCGCAGAGAGCTCCGCGTTTACTAAATGCTGTTACGGTCCGCGCGACGCGAGAGATTCTGAAGACGAGGAGCTGTTCACAAACTACGGGGATAAGTTTCGCTTCTAGCCACGTGATAGGATCTTCCAATATAGCGCCGAGATAAATAAATTTGATCCCTACATGCCAGGTTGGGAACAAGTTCCGGGCGAGCAGGCTACACTATAGCAGTTAAGAAAGGCTTGGGCTCAGCCCCAAGTAAGGTCGCCCACAAAAGTGGGCGATTTCGTGGCCCACATAGCAGGAAAAAGAGGTTTTAGAAGTAACGAAAATACAGACCAGGGGGCTCTCACTCATGACAGGGGCTGAGATCTACACATCTGGAAACACGTGAGCAGATGAAAATGCAAAATTTAATCTGAAAAACAACATCCATCAGCCCATGTATTTTCACATGTGTAGATCTTAGGCCCTGTCATCAGTGACACCACCCAAGTCTGAGTTTTCGTTACTTTCTGAAATCTGCATTTGCAGGCCCTCGGCCGCTGCTTCTAGTCTTGCCGTTGACGCTTATGATACCTCAAACGTCGGCTGGCACTCTCCGCGTGTGCATAACTTTACAAGGGCTCCATTACCAGTGGTAGCTGCTAGCTAGGACTTGTACTGCTCAGGTTAAAACAACTGCGACGTAGTGTGCGAACCTGTTCTTCTCCCCGAGCCTCCGTCTGTCCTTTCCTACCTATGGCCGAGCTCTACATCGATGGCTTCACCAGGCAGAAGGACGAGAATGGCTATCCCGATGCATCGATCTCGCAAGCGCACCCACGAGCATCCGGAAGGGAGCGATTTTGCACTGGCTGCGCCTATTGCTGTCACTGCACCGAGCCGCGAGGTTAATGGAACTCAGCGGCACCGGGCAGGCAGGTTAACGGGGGTTTTCCAGCCCGAGACAACGGCGGGCGCCGTCTCCGTTTGGTCCAGAAGTAGAAGAAGCCGATGTTGCCACTGTTCTGGTCACTCACGGGGCTCGTGTTGCAATGGCAGTTCCACCAGGCCATGCTGCCATCCAAATGAGTGCATATCGTGCGTCTATTCAATCTGACTGGGGGTTGAGCCTAGCCAGCTTCACCTCGTGGGCCAGAATTACGTCCTCACCACACGTCCTCACGACCGCCATTGCCTCCCCTGTGCGGTCTCACATCCGCCATGGAGTAGGAAAACTCTTCGTGGGACCCTGCATCCTCCTGGTGCATGGGGGGTGAGACCCTCTTCGTCTCCACATCCGCCGATACCGTCCCGGACAAGGGTTGAGACTTCCGCTGTGGCTCGGTCACAATTGATGTCGCGTGAGCGTATGGAAGAGCTCCAATCGATGCTTGCTGAGCAAAAGAACAAGGTCAGCGCGCAGGAGCAGAAGATTGCTGGTTTCTACACAAGAGTCAACGACTACAAGGAGAAGGTACCTCACGCCGATCAATGGGCTCTTCAAGTGCGGGTGACGATGAAGGCAACGCTTTCCGAGTGCTTGCGTCTACAAGTCGAATTCAACGATGTGAAGCAGGAGAAGGAGAACCTACGCGTGTCTCGCGGGATTTCTGGTGGCACCCAGCAGGCCACACCGCGTGCCGGAACTGGCAGCGTTCAGAGTCGGAATCGTACGATACAAGTGGGGACAAAGTACATTCATGTCGCCAAGACCCTCAAGAAGTAGATTCTGCAATGGTGCCACCGCCAAACTGCTGAGCTGGACCCAACAAGCTCTGTTCCAGTCCGGGACTGGGCAGGCTGCAGTGAGCCGTGCGTGGTGGGGGAGCTTTCCGCGGACGGCTGGGAGGGTGTCGTGTCGACTCCACCGATGGTTCCTGCCAATCGTAAGGAGTACTATACGCGTTTCTACTACGATGAGGTGCCGTCTGTGGTTGGAATAGTGCGTGCAGAGCTTGGCACCAGGAACTAGTTATCCTCGTTTTTATACGCCGAATCCCGTCGCGACTGCGAGGAGGCCGTTTCAACAGATTATGCTTTATGTCTGAAAATGAGGCAGACGATTTCTGACGTGATAAGCACACGAAAGAGAAACGCTAGGGATAAGCAGCTCCAATGCGTCGGGTACTTCTTCTTGATGTCGCGGAAGACCACATTTGTATCGGACAGCAAGCGGGCGGAGCGCTCATCTCTTCACTTGAAGCGCGCATGAGGCTGAGGAGTTCAGAAGGGGAGCGAGTGTCTCGAGACTTCTCACGGTGGCGACTCAGCAAGGTCAAGTATCTAGCATATGGTCATTACTCTGCACCAAAGAAGCTGTGTGATTGTGAGCATGGTGATATACTGGTTGGAAGCTCTTTTGGGAGACATGTTCTTGACGAGTTCCGAGGGTACCATGCTCAAGAGGATAGGACATCCGCGTACGGATCTTTCACGCAACTCGCACGCCTGGACACCTGGCTGGCAAAAGTGGTATCATGCGTGCAGTATGGTGAGGACCGTGGCGGCCAGCGCCAACGCACTTACAGCCTGATGTTTTCCAGGTTCCTGCCCTTGGCAACCGCGCAGATACTATACCTCGTTTGCAGTGTTTATGCCGCATTGTTCCGCAAGAGATGTTTCGATACGGTTCAGCTGTTGAGGGGGCGTTGTGTGAGTCGGTGAGTAAGGGGATGGAACGTTGTGGTGAAGTGAATGGCATGGATTTCTGAGCATACGCCCCTAGAGTAGCCGCAAACGTGGTGAAGGTGCGTTTGACGAACAAATTGTACGTGGCGGTATGGAACGCACATTTCTCGGAAAACACCTCCAGTTTGCTTCGCTGTGGTCTTAATTGCCACGTTGCACGCGCAGACTCAAGTGAGGGACCGTGTGACCTCTGCAATGGCGCGTCTGGTCTTTCATGCAGTCCAGTCACATACCTAGATTCTTCCCCGCTCCCTGTTGTTGGAGCAGAGGACGAGTAACTGTCTACGCAAAGAAGAGAGAGTAGGAAGGAAACCGTTCTTGTATGTCAGTAGCTCATTAAACGGATCACAGTTTTCTCGTGTGTTTAATTGTCGTGCAGAGAGAACGGCTTGTCCGTTGGAGGAGAGGGTTCCAGTAGGAATGGCCGGGCATCAGGGTCTCTGTAGAACCCGTTTATGTAGAAGCGATGGTAGAGCCGGTCGAGGTAAGTAGTAAAAGGGTGGATGTCGAAATTTGACCGCGCCAAATAAGCTGTCCAGATGATAGCGGAGGTCTTGCACAGGCCAAACTAGGGAGAAGCAGGAGCTTCACGCCCTCGTCGCTGCATCTGTGGGAGCGGGACCATCTTTTCTGTGCGATTTACGTTCTCATGTGTAGACCGCCGCGAGCACACTCATTGCAGAGTGGCAGCAACAGGGTCGATTGGTGGAATACAATCCATGAACCAAGCGAAGGCATACTCGGTAGATTGCCGTGATTCACGGTCGTGCATGCAGATGAGAGACAGAAGTTGGGCCACCCATACAGTGTCTCTATGTTCTTCGTCGTCAGCGGCCAGTAGCACGAGGCTGAATCGCTGCCGTATCATCGAGACCGAACCTGGTACTTGCATAAACGCGCTGAAGGACATGTTTCCGCATTAGATCGAGTCGAATGACATTCAGGTCGGGATCATAGTCGTTGACGGAAGGATAGGAGCCGCCGAGAACGGAACCGCTTTCGACGATAGTAATTTGGAGACCGTCATATGTGTGGACCGAATAATGCTGCAGAAGCTCGGTGCGGACAAGGTCCAGCAGCGGAGGGGTGCCCTTCTCACCAAGCTGGACAAGAAGATCGACGCAGATGTCGGCAGCTTCTCCGCGTAGTGATTGGAATATCGCAGAGGTGGGGCGGCCTTCTTCGTTTCCGAGAAGTGGCATGGCGGTGGTTTTCAAGTGAGCGAGCTCCCGGAGGTCCATTGTGAAGCCTTCCCTGACAAGACGCGTCCCGTGGCTGTCCTTTCGGTTCCAGGGCAGGGTTTCGAGGCGGCGCGATCGGGAGATGGAGCCGAGGTGCGTTCGAGCGACGGTAAGGTTTTCGGAATACTGGATTCGGCGGACCGTTTCGTGCAGGCCTGTTGCCCTTCGCTTGGAGGTGCGGTGTTAGTCTTGCTTGAATGCAGTGTGAGCGTGTTCATAAAGACCGGCATCTAGATGTTGTAGGCGTCCAAGTTTGCGGACGTCATCTACAACGTGGGTGAGGAGACGTAACTTGAGGGTCTTGAGCCTGGTATGGTGGTGGTCTCGAAAGATGTGGAGCATGGAGGCTTTAAACTTATTGACGCGGTCCTCTAGGTTGTGAAACTCGGCGAAGCTCCAGTGCTTCTTTAGTCCCTGTCTCAAGCGGAGTATTAGAATGTCTGAGTACTGAGCCCAAACAGACACGAGGGTCGCGGAGTCAGCTTCGTCACAGCACCGGTCTATGATTCCTGCGATAATTGGAAAGAACACGTCAACGAACTTGTAGTGTTTGGCCTTCAGCATGCCACGGACTCCTTCATTTGTGTAGAGTCCGTTCGGGCGACTGCCTTTATCGGAGGCGGAGAAGTCGACGTGTACACCGGCAACGTAAAAGTCCCTCTGACTAGCAGCTAGAACCGTCTTGCCTCCGCGAAGGAGAGCTGCGCGGACGGTTCTAAACTGTTTCCAACTGTTACCCGCGGAAGCTTTCGCTGTGTTTAGGACGGCAGAGTCAAGCCTAAGAAATACGGAAGCCTTGATGAGCTTGGAGATGCCGTGGTGGAAGTTGTGCAGTGGATCGAAACCGAAAATGGAGTACGTGTCGAGATGAGAACTGGACGGAAGCAGGGTCCATCTTTCCGAAAAGGATGGCAACCTTCGCAGGGAGGAGGTGGCGAGTGGTTGTTGCGCCTGTGCGGTGGCCTCTTGTGCCTGAGCTGGCCTGCGCAGCAATGCATGAGCAGCGGCGTCGGCCTCAAGGCCGGCCACTTTTCTGCGAAGATGGATGGGGGACTGAGCCATGTGTGGTGGGAATGAGGATGACGAAGTGAGGATATTTGAAGGTACTTCGCAACGGGGGCAGGGTTGGCGGGTTTTTGTGGCTGATCGAGTGCCGATGATGTCCTTCGCCTCGGGTATGTCGCAACAGTAGCTGGTGAGGACTGCGTGACATTTCTAAAAATGATGGTCGGCATCTATGCTTGTGAAGCCTACGAGGGCTCTTTCATACCGAGGCGATAGCGGAGGGTGCGGGGCGGAGAGTGGTATAGAGGTTTGGGTGTCTGGTGCGCAAGTATTTGAAGAAGGTGGGAGGACGTCAAAGGCTCTGTTGTCCACGGTGGGGAAGAGCTGGACAGGAAGATACCCAACGACAGTGTGCTGGGACACTATAAAGCGTCGGTGGAAAGCGGCAGTGAAGCTGACGACAGTGAGATGCACGGGATACGCAGCGAGGGAGCTGTTACTAAGTGTAGTAGCGGATTTATCCGTATAGATCTGTATGCAATCTACAAATGAGTGGGTCCCCGACGCCCCAGCGTCCCAGATGGCACCGTCGAGCTCGCTACGCATGACTTCTTCTTTGAGGTCTTGACAAACTCGTCCATGGATGTCAGTCTGCAGGGGATGCGCGAAGAGACGCGTGTGGCTCTGCGCGGGGTCACCACCAGGGCGGAAGTAGCAAAACTCTGTGTTAGCTTGCGCTACTCGCTCTTGCAGGATCTCGACAGGGTGCTGAAAGTACGCAGCTCCGAGGGACGTACCACTGTGGTCCAACACACAAGTTGCGGAGAAGCCCTGATGGTGAAGCTCCTTCTCGGAAACGGCGGGTGTGAGGTAGCGACACTCTTGTGAGGAGCGAATGCGGTCTCCAAAGAGTGCGAGACAGAAGTAAGGATCCCTGACGATAGAGATAACCTCATCAACGATGCACAGGCCGGCAGTCCTCTCTACATCGGCAACAGAAACTTCGATAGAATGTATGAGGAGGTCGGTCCTACTCGTGGTCGGTTCTGCATCCGGTTGACATGGGAATCAGGGAAAGCGAAACAGAGGCGCTGGAGCCTCATCAGAAAGGACATTGTCATCTTAGTGGACAGAAGGTTCTTGGGCGCGTGACCCCTGCGGGGGAGTAGGGACGAGCTCGGCCGGTCAGTGTGTTCGGAAGTGACACTGTTGCTCGTGTTTGGGAAAGGAGTACACGTCGAAAGACGAGTAGACACAGTGCCGAAATTTGCGGCGCATATTAAGGGCTGGCAAAGATGGCTGCAAGGCGAATGGGTGGCGGGAGGACTGAGAGAACGGAGACGTAAGATATTTTCCATAGGTGGAGCTACCTTCTTGTTTTCAGTAAGTCCAAGACAGTAGGTCGCCTTACGAATGCTCCCGCGTTCACGAAACCGAGTGCCGGTCTCGTGCACGCGGGAGTGGTCAATGTGAAAGATGGGGCCTGCCATTCCACACACACGCACAGTATTGCCTATGTCGACAAGAGAACATCAGGCATTCGGTGACGGGTACTACATTGAGAGGTGGGCATCGAAAAGCAGTGATACTGTAATATCCGGAATTGAAAGCTTATCGAAACTTTGGTACGGTCTAGGGTATTTTCAAGGCTTGGTGGCCAGACGGTTGGACGGAAGAATCTTCAACAGGCCCTATTTAAACCGCCACGACGCGGAACGCCACGTCATGAGATCTGTGAAGGTACTCCGCCGTCAACAAAACGTACCGAGCAACTGTTTCTCTTTCTGATGCGACGGCGTGAACTGGTAAACAGCGCGTTCTCGAGACAGTATTCGCACGGGCGCGAAAGGTCTGAGTCCGATAGGAGGCGGCTTTGAAGAGTGGGGAGATGTGTCACGTGTCATACGGTACACGGAGTGCGGGTTGTTGTAGGTGCAGAGGGTAAGGGATTATCGGTGATGGTGGGGTGGGGTGTACAAACTGGAAGGCTCGGAGGGTGAGAGGCGTGGCGTCGTTAAAGAGTGGGAAGACGCGTGGTATGCGATGCGCTGCAGGGAGTGCGGCCTTTCGGACGTGGTGTGCGTTGTGCCGCGGGGAGCGCGGGCGGTTGGAGGTGGAGAGATTGAGGTGGCGCGGGTGCTGGTTGGTTGTGGAATGCAAACTTTAACGGATGGTGGGCAGGATCGGGGGCGTCCTTGAAAAGTGGAGACACGTGTGTTGTGCGATACAATTCGGAGAGTATGGTTCATTTGAGGTGGAGAGAGCAAGGGGGTGCGCGTGATGGTGGGGCATGATGGTGAAAACGTCGGTCCGTCTAAATACTCTTGGAGGACTAGTGATGTAGCAGTATGGAGCTGTAGCAGAAAGGAACCTGACGTTCAATGCGCGCAGTGAACGTTCGGCTTAGATTCATTAAGCGCGATACGCAGCTGCCTTTTTCGCTCCTCCAAATGCAGCAATACCGCATGAGGAACCGCGAGAAGTGCAGTTGTAGTGTAGTAAAACTAGGGACGGACTTTGACATGTCGTAGTACACTGCGCAGTATAACTGCATCGTGGACTTTCACAGGCCGTATTACATCAGCTAGTATTACTCGGCCAGTAGTTTCAAAAAGTGCAGTTCGAGATGTAGTATTACTAGTCCTCGACGTCCACTTGGTGGAAGTCCGAGTGTGGTATTACTGGAGCCGGACGTCCCCTCGGTGGAAGTCCAAGTCTAGTATTACTGGACCTCGACGTCCGCTCGGTAGAAATCCAAGTCTACTCATACTACACGCGGACGTCCACCGGGTGGAAGTCCGCGTGCAGGACTACCAGACCTGCAACTGCAAAATTTGTACTACACTCCGAGTACCACTGGGCCTTATACTGCATTCAGTGGACGTCCGCATGCATTTCCAGAACCATAAACGCATATGATGCTTCCCTAGTTCCTCCCAAATTTTCCTCTTTGTTTCCGGAAACGGATGCGGATATCCACTGAGTGCAGTACGAGGTCTAGGAACAACCGTGGTTTACTACACGTTTTGCAGTTCTGGGTCTAGTACTACTGAACCCGGAACTGCAAAATGGATAGTAAACCCCCAATAATAATAGACCTCGTACTGCACTCAGTGGACATCCGCATCCGGTATTACTTGCTGATGTACTATAGGCTGTGGAAGTCCGGGAAGTAGGTATACCACGCAGCGTACTGCGACGTGTCGAAGTGCCTCGCCACGTTTACTACTCAGCAATGGCACTTTTCGCGGTTCGGAACGCAGTTTTACTGCATTCTGAACTGCGAAAAGTACTGGTGCGCAGCGTACTTAATGAAACAAAATCGAACGTTCACTGCGAGTGATGAGCGCCCGGTCGCATTCTACTGCATTTTCATACTGCTACATGAATAGCTCTTCTTCGGTATTCGGACGGATCTACGTTTTAACCATCATGCCCCACCATCAACCGCACTCAGTAATCCTCTCCACCCCCGACAGCCCGCACTTTCTGTATGGCATTCACCACCAAGCCCCTCGCCACTCTTGAAGGACGTCTTCCATCCCACCCCCAATCTGTTCCAGGTTGTATACCACACCTCACCATCACCCGAACCCCCTCACCTGCTGCACCTCGAACAGCCCGTACTCCCAGCATCGCATCTGATACCGATCGCCCTGTCAATCTTGAACGACGCCACCTGTCCCGCCCGCCTTCCCTTCCAGTTTGAACACCGCACTACACCACCACCATCATTGCCTCGAGTTCTCCACCTCCAATAGCCCGCACTCCCCGCATTACATCGGCCTCCACCTCCAACAACCTGCACTTCTCGCGTCGTGTAGCGTGGTACACGTCCCGGCACTCTTCGACGACTCCACCCATCCTCCGTACCACCCATTCCGGTTCGCACAGCACAGCACACCATCATCCGCACTCCCCCACCCGTCCTCCCTCCCCCCGCCGCCCTCACCCCCCCGCCCGCACCCTCACCGCCGGCACCCCCCCGCCCTCTCTGCCTCGCAGC